>RAHM01000438.1:277537-326488 GCA_003713295.1 Parotia lawesii
TTCTACTAATGAGGCAAATCAGCTGTAAACCCACATTTACAATTTAGAAATGCAACAGAATGAGAGCACAGTCGTGTCTTGTTTAGACAAGTTGGAAATACTTCACCTTGCTGTGGCTATTTTTTGCAACTGGGATCATGGCACAGTAGAGTCCTTTTGTTAAGCTGGGGACACCAGGGCTGGACACAGTGCTCCTGGTGGGATCTCACAGGAGCAGAGCAGAGGAGTAGAATCCCCTTCCTTGACCTGCTGGCTATTCTCCTTCGGATGCAGCCCAGGATTCCCTTGGCTTTCTGTGCTGTGAGCACTCCCTGCTGGCTCATCGTGAATTTTCCATCAACCATCACCCTCAAGTCCTTCCCCACAGGGCTGCTCTCCATCACTTCTCTGCCGAACCTGTGGGTGTGTCTGGGATTGCTCCAGTGCAGGTGTAGGGTCTTGCACTTGGCCTTGCTGAACTCCATGAGTTTTGCTTGGTGCCACCTCTCAGGCCTGTCCAGGTCTCTGTGGATGCCATCCCTTCCCTCCAGCATGTCTCAACTGCCCCACACAGCTCAGTGTCATCAGCAAACTTGCTGAGGATGCCCTCAATCTCACTGTCCATGTCACTGACAAAGGTGTGGAACAGTACTGGCCCCAGGACTGACCCCTGAGGTCCAGGACTGACCCTACTTGTCACTGGTCTCTATGTGGACAGTGAGCTGTTGACCACGACTCCTTGTGTGTGGCCATCCAGCCAGTTTGTTATCCACCAAGTGGTCAATCCATCAATCCATGTCAGTCTAATCTACAGACAAGGATGGCCGGTAGGACAATGTGAAACTGCATAAGCCCACATAGATGACATCAGTTGCTCTGTCCCTGTCCACCAAAGCTGTAGCCCCATCACCAAAGGTCACCAACTTTGTCAGGCAAGACTTTCCTTTTGTATAAAGCCATGCTGGCTTTACAACGATGTATAAAGCAAATATTCCTGTTCCTCTTGCTTCAATGCAAGTTAGGCAGGACCCTCACACCACTTAAAGAGGTGAATGCCATGCTTCCTTAATGTCAGCACCAGCAAGTCTGTGGTCAGCTAAAGTCCTGAGAACCATCAAGCAGAATCCACTGTAGTTTTGTGTGTGCCTTGCGATGGATGAAATTACATACCGCAAAAAAAATCTGGACCTAGTACAACCAAAGAATTTAATTTTCTCAAAGCTACCCATTATTTCAAGGAAATTAGCTTTTCGAATGAAATACTTACCTAACAACCAGCAGTAACGAGGCACAGGCTTTACAACAGTGACTTCTTTTTCTGAAATGTTTTCTCAGCTGATATGGCCATCCTAATTAAAGCACCTCAGAGCTGGAAGATACCAGAGCTCACCACACAGTTCCACAAAAATAGCCTTTCTCACAGGGAAGCGGAGGGCCGTTTCTCCCCACCTCAGGCTGCAGTTGCTCCGTGCTGTACACGCTGTCCTGCAGCAGCAGAGCTGGCTGGTGTACAGCCAACCAGCAGTGACCATATCATGTAACGAGCACCTCTCCCGTGCAGTGTTTGTTAGCACCACCCAGCACGAGCAGACCCAGAGGCTCACTGACGCTCTCCAAAGGTCAGAAATCACAGCTGAAAAGTGTAAAGCACTGTCTCGCACACTCTTTCTGATCCTATTGCAAAAACATTGCGGCTGTAAGATAAGCTCATTCACACATGCTGGACCAGTAGGCTGGCACTATTTGGAACTAGCACCAGCCTGAAACCTTTCAGTCGCACGTGTTGCAGTTATATATGTGTGCCTCAACCAAAACCTGCAAACAGATTCTAGAAAAAGAGCAGTGTTTCCCACTGCACCCTGCAAATCATTTCTTCATTGAGGTGGCTCAACTCACCTAGTACATGCCCTAAACCAGCCAGGACTCAACCTGCAAGACCAAAGCTCCAGCATAAGCGCAACTCACCAGGCTTGATCTATGTGTCCTATGAAACAGATGACCTGGCAGAGTCCTGACCAAGCTGTATTCTACTCTGTTTACTTAACATCTGACTTAGTCCTTAGACCTACTCTGTGTCTGCCTGCAAACTGTCACAGTCATTACAAAAGCTATGGTTTTCTTAGAGGTTTCTTATTAAGTAAAAGTTCCACAGCGCTCCCCTGACATACTGTAACAAGCTCAGCCAAAAAATGGAATCAAAACCCAAAGATACAGCAGCTTTTAATTGCTCTTATCTCAATCCTCATATCAGATCTTCCTTACTCTTGGCAGAACAGGTAAAGTTTGGTCCCAAAGTAATCACACACAACCAGCCTTCTTCAACCCATGCAAAGCAAGGGACAAGAACCACCATCTAGAAAGAATTCTGCTTTGTTTTCACTCACTTTTTATAGCATCACATAAAGCCATTAGCAATGCCACAAACCATCAAAACACCGAACAGTTCAAGCTCTTCTGGATGAAAACAGTAAACAAGGCATTGCTCAGAACAATTATAAAGCAGGGTCATAATATGGCTCTTGAACAAACATAGTTTAATAACCATTCCATAACAAATTCAAACAATATTTGCTGTCATTCAATGAAGGAGAGCCCAATAGGTAGCACTAACATAACACACATACGCAAAAGGCAGGCAAAAAAAAGGAAACACGGAATGTAGCAGAAATCAGACTGCTTGCTGAACATTTGAGAGCAGCGGGGAAACAGGCACATAAGGCAGAAACTGACTGCATGCTCATTTAACTGAGCTGGAATACAATGTGCTGGTTCTTTCAGTCTCTTTCTTCTGTCCTACAGACTGTACTTCATGGTCAGACTGTCCCCAAACTGCAGCAGGCACAAAGGGAATTGTTTGGCTATACCAATAAGGTTGTAGAGATAGACTGCGTGTGGATTAAAACCCAAAACTCTTGCATACTGGTCAGGCAAAAAGATATCTGTTCACAGACCTAACACAGGTACAGTTTCTATCAACCATCAACACATCCTAGAGATTTACTGCAATGTTGAGTTTTACTGATCCCGTTTTCTCTTGAGGCAGTAAAAATTCAAATTCAATTTAAATGCTTGAATGCTGTAACATGATAGTTGTTATTAATAACCTAACTCTTTCCAACTTTTCCTCAGAGTTGTTGTCTGTTAACAACTGACAAACTTGTTTTGTACAAAATTACTGTTGTGCATCCGAAAGAATATTTCATGTTTGGACTGACCACTTACAAATGGAGCTTGAAGACCACAATGGATTTATGACAGTATTTAAACAGCTTTTGAAGTTCTAAATATTAATTATTTCCATCTCTGTTAATGTCCTATTCAAATGCAACTGATAATTCATATTTATATTTTCATATATCACCTTTGTTCTAGGATTACAAGCAATAAGCCTATTAAGTGATCAGAGTCAGCAATCTGCTGCCTTAATGAGCACAAAGCCAGCAAAGTATCTTTTCTTTGCACATTCTGAGTTCAGTTTCACGCATTATGAACCCATCCTCAGTAGTCACCCTGTGCCTGACACAGAGGACAAGCAGGTCTAGCACTGCAATACACTAATGCTCTGAGTCTCGCTAAATGGCTACAGAAAAGGAGAAACATAAATCATTCCACACCAACAGAACGGGTGCTGTGTTTATTCTCTTAATGCAGAGAGATTAAAATTTTCTGCTACATTTACCGGAGTTTCATATCCTCTCATCAGCAATCGCTGTGCAGAGTCCTTTGTCTCCACCACCTCTCCAATGTTCTCCACGCAGCCCTGTATGACCTTCCCCCACAGGACGATGATCCCACACAGTGGATCCCTTCCACAAAACCTAACCGCTAGTTCGGACACACAGCAGGACAGAAGACTATGCTGCAGACTGTGTCACTACAAACAGGTGTACCTTTGCAACGCTATAAAGCTGTACGGGTGCTGGCATTGCAGTCAGTGGATCTCTTGGCAAGCCAGAAGACTAACATAAATGGTTCAAATCAGTATGGTAAGTATGACTAGCATGGCAGATGGAGTTTTAAAACTCAGAAATGCTTGATTACTCATGTAGTCCTTCAGCCACTGAGTATACAGATAACAAAGCGGGGCAACGTTACGTCTGAGAAGTTACTCTGACCCAAGAGTCTGTGCACATGCATCCACCACCAATTGTGTTTTGCAGCACTTATTCCTTCAGTTAAAGTAATTTTAGTTGTCTTTTACATCCTCACAACTTTGTACATCTGAAATGCCCAGCAAACAGCAAGGTACATTATATTGTTCAAGTGAGACATTAAGTTCCACTCTGTTGCAAGCCACTCTGCTACTGTGAAGCTTTTCTGAAGTTTATAGTACCTTATTAATAATGAAGAAAAGAACTAATTCTAGTGATTAAGGTATTTTCAATAGAATATATGCTTTCTAAAGGTCAATAAAATATGTGCTTTAATGTATTTTCAACTCATAACCTGCAGTACACATGATACGGACAACATTCATCTCTGTCAGAAAACAGCCTTTACAATTTTCTGGGAAAAATTGTTTCTCATACACTGAAAACCAGCTCTTTGGTAAGAGGATGCTTGTTCCATCTCTCATGAACTAAAATGATGTGTAAACAAACACCCACCTCATATAAAGATTTAAACTGGGATTCATATACGGTAAAGGAAGATTTCCCTTGTGATAAACAATTTGAGCACAAAGTGTTCCTTCAAGTCCTGACATAAATCAGTTCCTGCCAAGCTAGTATCTCATTGCATCAGCCTTTCACCTTCACCACAGCGAAGTAGCAGCCCTACTATCTCTCTCCCTGCTTTCCTCATACTGCCCTCTCCCCAGAATTACTACCTCACCTCCAGTGGGCCAAGGAATTGTCTTTCCATCAGAAAAATATTTGGCAAAAGGATAAGAAATATCCTTTACTCAAAAGAAACCTGACACTCTTGCTAACCTATCATTGAAGGACTGTCATGTGGACTGAGTAGACTCATTATTACACTGCTGGTAGCCTTGCTCTTTCTTACCCCACCAGCTTTATCCCCCCTTCTTGTTATTCCTATATTTTTTACTTATTTGTAATGTTTTTAAAATGTTTTGACACATACCTTAAGATTGCGAGATCTTCAACTGAGCCGAATGCAAGCAAGTGCTGTCGTGTCTGATAAAGCACTTATTTTTCAATAAGACAAAAAAAAATCAAAGTATCTCTGCCTACATTGCTTTCTTAATGACAAATATTTACAGCTTCTATTTTATCTGTGGAAATCTGGTATTTCAAATAAGATACATGATGTTATATTTATTCAGTTCAATGTTCTTTTTAATAGCACAAGATAAATACCAGCTTTGATAAAAAACAATTTCTGCAGCAAAAGTTTAATTTAACAGGAGCAAGGCCTAGCTCCAGTTTATATAAGCACTTACAGAGAAGTACATACATTCAGGCAAAAGAGACCCTGTGAGTGAAAGTTATACTCTAACAGGACCACTGAATACTCACACTTCCTCAGTCTCCAGTTCATGACAAGGAAAGGTACCAACCTGTAAACAGAAGATTTGTCTTCAGAGTTTTTGATCATTCCTTACTGGAAAAGGGCACAAGAAGTCATATACAGTATTACATGCTACTTCAGTTTGTAAAGATGTTTAGAACTGAGCACTCTAAATTTCCCCAACAAAGCCAGTGTGGCACAGACACCTATGCACTCTCCGGGAGCAGTGCTGCGGGCTGCACAGTGCTACTGGAATTAATACCTCTACAGAACCCTTGATTTTTTATACTTGAATGGTGCTACACTGTGGTGTGCAAATACATCAAGACCAGGAGAGGAAACAGCCCATGGTAATGAAAACAACGATTGACCATGCTCAGAGAATTTCAAAATATTTGGTGGGTGTCTATGACTTCTCTATACATTAGTGTAAGTTTCAGCAGTTATATGTTTGATAGAAGTACCACTACCACTTACTGACAATGTCAGAAATTACTCCCCAGAAGGACTGCAAGCTGTCTTGTTTGTCAATCCTTTATAACTATTAGACCATGCTAACGTGAATTAACACGGGAAGTAGCAATTCTAGTAATGCGGGACTGAGATGTGGTGGAGATGAAAGACACCACATTCCTACTCAAACAGCTCAAGCTGTCTGAATACATTTCAGTAATACATTTATCACTCAGAGCCACAAGACATCTCAATTGCAATGTACTTTAATCTCAATACTTAAAATAGCATCTTTTAAATAAACACCAGCATTTAAATAAATCTTACCAAATCTCCTTAAATTGATTCTATGCCCAACTACATTTTCATTGCTGATGTGAGCAACCAAGTCTATGCTATAGTTAAGAGTCTTTCGGATTTAAGCTAAAAAGATCTTTACTTGACAAATAACTTCAATTTTTAATATCAGTAAAAACTTGCTTAAAGCATTAATAAAATGGGATCCAACTCAAGCAGTAGGCTACAGTTTTTTAATTGCTTCATTCTTATTTCTAACTTAATCACGACCAGAAAGTTGACCAGGTATGGGTCTTCTGTAGGTGTGACACAGAGAAAAGTGAAGCTGTGACTGAACACCATAAAGTTAATAATACACTATATTCTGAACAAAATCTACTGTACTGAAAAGATGAGTAACTAATTCACATCCTCTCACTTGCTCTGTAGCATTAGTCCCGTGAGAGTTTGCAACAAGTTTTACTGAAGCCGTTACTATGATAAAGCACTAGTTACTGCTCTGCTATAACCCCTCTGTTTGCACACTTCGGCCCAGAGTTTGCAGCACCAGTTTTTTAAAACATTCTCTATTTTTTTTTTAATCCTATGCAATACTTACAGCAAGCCACACAACAAGAAACAAAATTATGGACGAATGGCTTAAAAAAAAAAAAAAGGCGGAATTGCAGGGATTGTATAAACTGGAATAAACCATACAGAAGAAAAACTCTGATTAGGTCTATTACTGCTGGGAAGATTGCGACGCTGGCAGCTAAACGACCAATCTTGCTCTGCTTTTTAAACCCAAGTCCACACAGAAAAGAGGGTTTCTCTGAAGAAAACTGTTTCTCCAGATCTTCGAGGCCAGGCTTCTCTTCCACGTCACCCCCTGCATCACCCACAGCACGCGACGTGACAAGAATTCTCGCCCCTCGCCCGCCGTCCCAGCCCCGGTCAGGGTAGACGCCGCGGTCCCGGCCCGGCTCCGGCGCCGCACTGCCCACACCAGCGGGACACGCCGGGCGGCCCCGCTCCCGGAGCGGCTCCGACACCAGCTGGGACGGCGGGGCAAGCTCGCAGACCCCTGCCAACCCCGGGCGAGAGCCGGGCGAGGGGAGGCGAAGCCAGGCAGGAGCCGGACCCCGGCCCGTCGCCGCCGGGGGCGGGGAAGCCGCTGCGCGGCCGCGGCAGGCGGGAGGCGGCCGGCGGGGAGCGGCGCGGAGCCGCCACCCGGTACTCACCGACTCGCTCGGAAACTTCCCCCAAGTTTCGGCGGCGCGGCGGGCGGCAGCGGGCGTGCCCCACCTCGGCGGGCGCCGGCACCATGGGAGCGCCTCAGCGAGCGGCCGCCGCGGCCAGCCCCAACTTCTGGGGCGGCAGCGACCGGCAAAAAACGAGAGCGAGAGCGGCGGGGCGGCGGGCGCAGCCCGCACTCCTCCCGCGGGGCGGGGCAGGGCAGGCGGAGAGCGGAGTGGAGGGAGGTCAGCACGGGGCGGGGGGCGGCGGGCGGCGGGGAGCGGTCCCCAACACCTCTCTGCGCACCGTGTCCCCCAGCGGCGGCAGTGTTGGCACTCGCTTCGCTCGCCGCGGTCCGCCCGCGCCTGTCCTGCCCTGCCCTGCCGTGGCGCGGGGCACTGAGCGGCCACCGCCGCGTACTCCTCCTTCACCCCGGCAGCTGCCGACCCGGCCGCCGCGGGGAGAGGGTCAGCGCGGGGCCGGGGAGCGTGTCTAGCGGGGTGGGGCGGCTCGGCGCGTCCCGGGGATCGCTGCGGCGCGGCCCGAGCCCCGGCCGGTGCTGGCACTTGGGCTGCGCCGCGGGGCTCCGTCTAGGGGGGGACGGCGGCTACTGCAGCGCACATCCCAGCCAGACGGGCGGGAGCACGGCCCCGGCGCCAGCTCCGCGCTGCGGGCCCACTCCCACCGGCGATGGCTAGCGGGGCCGAGCCCCGGGCTCGTGGCCCGGCCTGGAGCAGGGGCTCAGCAGGGCTGGCGATAGCGTTCGTGCTCAGGAAGGCGGCGAACACGATTTTAGTTTGAAGGGGGTGTCAGAGTGCCAGGGACGCGGCTGACAGGTGGAAGTGAAGTGGTCTTGCACTGATGAAAGGATGATGGCACCTTCCGCTACCCGGTGTGTGGCAGTGCACACACAGGGCTGAGTAGTGTGAGTATAGACAGGAGCTACAGCAAAAGGGAGAGCGGCTGCTAGGGATTGTCTTAAAATAATACAAGATTTCTCTTTGAGAAATAGTCTAGGAAAGAAAACCTTCAAAAGGAGCATAGTCTCATCAGTTTATTTAGGTATCATTTGCATTGACAAAGTACCAGGGACAGACCCACATGTGCAAAAGTGACCTCAGCAGTGACACATTGATCTTTTAGGCCCTTGCGGGCCCCCTGTCATATGTGTGTCCCCCACCTTCAAAATGGCTCAGCATCTGGCTTCCTTGTAAAACAAAGGAGGGACAAGAGCCCCACAGGTCAGTGTTGTAAGAGTTTCACAATCATTCAGTAAGTCACAAAGTCCCCTCTGAATTTAACTGGGAATAGAAGAGAATTGTATCTTGCCCGAGCTTTCTCCTGTGGTTAGGTGAAAAGGAATAGCAGTGCCAGCATATGAAAGTTGTTTGACTGTAATGACACAGTTCCTGGCACCTGTGGCTGCTCAGGCTGGTGCTGCCCTTCCCTTGCTATTGAACCAGGTGCTCCCAGACTGGGAGCTGCTTGGCTTAGGAAGCTGGGGTTCCTCAAAAACTGACCTGTGAGCAGCAAGTGATCTGCCCTCAACTGGGCTGTTGATCCAGATTTGCTCTGCCCAGAACAAACAGGGTGGTTCCTGGAGGGTGAAGATGTGTACCAGGGGTAAGACGAACCGTAAGATGTGACCTCATCAATTTCCAATTGACTAAAGGGAATTAAAATCTGACATGTTAATAAGTATATGACAAAAGTACCACTGAGGTTTTAAACTAAGGGGACATAGATTCATCTTTCTTATTCCTACACCAGAACCATCCCTTGCCTTTTCCTCATTCAAAATGACAGAATTTTTTAATAGCATCAAGCAATGCCATAGTCTTTGCATTAATACATGTGCAAAGGACATTAAGTTCCAGTTCTTACCACTGGTCAGGGGATTCACACCCACTTCCTTTGGGTGATGCCTCTGCTGCCAAACTAGCGGTTGTTATCCAGGCCTTTCATTCTTACCTCTTGTACTGAAGCTATGGCAAAGCATGATTAAGAACTCATTGTGTTAGAAATTGCAACCACAGATCTGATCCTGGTCCTGTAGTTTTGTGGTTGAAGCCCTGTGTTTAAAGAGGAAGATTCCAGGTCCAGAGATGTTTATAGGATTTGTTTAATACAACATTCCTATAGCATAATAACGTCTGAGACTATGACAAACTAGTTTGCATTAACCAAGTAGCACTGAGAGCTGAACATGTAAAATAGCACATAGATAAACCAGAGAAAATAATTTACTGCTCCCTCATTATACGTACAAATAAACTTGGATAATAATAAATCCATAGATTTGTTATATATTCTAGGTCTATGTCTGCCTGGACTTTCTCTACAATAGATAAATTTTTTTATTTCTTCACATGATAGGTAGTTTAGTTTCATGGTGACTAATGTCAAACACAGTACACTGCCAACAAGACCAGAATTAGGCAAAAGCAGCCAAAGTAATTTTCAATCAGAAAGCTTGTGAGGGTGTGGGTGGGGCTGGAAAGACAGGAGACAGGTAAAAGTGGAGTTTCCACTTTGTCTACAGCTGGCCTTGGATCTGTGAAAGCACAAGGCTGTGTGTAACTTGTGTGTATAATAAATATTTTGAATTTTCTTTATCTCTCAAATACAAATAAATTGCATAATAAGTGGTCAGTGGTCTTTTGGCTTCTCTCTTACTGAAAAAAAAAGGTCTGTCTTTTAATAACAATTGTTCTCAGTTTTTTGGAGGATTTCAGGGGGTATTATATTTATTCTGTACTGCTAGTAGTAGTTCAATCGCCCAGAGAAATTAGCTTTAAAGTATCCAAGACTGGTATCTTATGAAGCATGAATCTTAAATTTAGCTCAGCAACAGTATAGAAATTGCCTGTATTTTTTATACATCTGTTAGGATACATCTACTTTTAAAACTATGTATCATTTCATCAATGCCCATGTTCTTCACTTTTTCATTTATGCTGCCTTACCACTCTTCCAGATTCTGTCCAATCTCCTTAAAAAGACTGGAAAAGCAAGTCTGGCTTGAGGACACTCAGTAAAGATACCTGAATTCTGACCATTTGTTCTGGCATAATATTCAGGGATGCCTCCACCTACCCTTTTCTCGTACATGCAGTTGCTGCTTCACTCCTTTCCAAACAGTGTAGTGAAAGTCCAATCCTTTCTTAGCATGATGCTCTGGAACCGAGTGCTGAAGACAAAATCATGTCTGAGTCTGGTTTTGCTCTCTGTTTACATTAGTGTGCAATGCCATGTTTATCAACAGGATGTCAAATAGGATTCCAATGCTCAGTTCCTGATTATTTATCTGAAAGAGGTTCCTTCACTGTTAAGTGTCTAGAGCAAGTGCTGATTGTAATTTCTGCCAGACTTACTGTGAGTGCCTACTACAGTGTAAGCACTGGCTAAAATCTGAGCTTTTGCAACATAAAGGTAGCTGTATTGGTAAAGTCTGTCAGCCAAACTCCCATGGCTTGATTTAGCAGGCAGTAGTTGCCTACAGTCAGCAAAAGCAGAGTTCATTTATATATTTCTCTATCAATATAATGAGGTACACATGCAAGGTCCATGCTAGAAAAAAAGGGTTTTCTTTGCCTAGAAGAGTTTGTATTGAAAGGAAATACAGTGACACTTTGTTGTTGGGCTTTTTGCTAATACAATAGTGCAAAATGCACTCTTAATTGATACTGTTTTACCTGCAGAGCTTTTAAATGAGGCCTGAAAAAAGGTAGTTTAGCCTGAGTAGTTTAAAACTCCCTATGGTTTGAGGTTAAAATGAGAATGGATATGTTTCTCTTGAGTGAAAAACTACTTATACTAATTATAAAAAGAGTTTTTATTTTTCAAAACTGCATGAAAAACTGCAGGAAACAGATTAAATCGAGATATTGTTCATATTGTGCATTCATAACTGCATTTTAAATCTATCGTCTTCTTTTCTCTGCTTCTTGTTTGACACAATCGTAAACACAGGAAGTCCACAGCTTGGAAAGGATCTCAGGATCTCCCCAGTCCAACCTGCAGCTCAATGCAGGGTCAGTGAAGGGGGCAAATCTTGCTGGGCTTTACCCAGATGGGTTTCAAAAACTTTCAAGTATGGAGGCTGCATAGCATCTGGGGACAACTTGCTCCACTGCTGCTCTGTCCTATGGGGCAAGAGGTTTCCTTTCTTCTCCTCTCTGAACTTCCCAGTTCTCATTATGCCCGTTGTCTCTCCTTTGTCCACCATACACTGCTGTGGAGAGCCTGGCTCTGTCTTCTCAATGTCCTGCTTGTAGCAAGGGGAAGGCTGCTCTGAGGCGCCACCAAAGCCTCCCCTTCTCGTTGCTGAAACAGCCTTGTCCCTCAACATCCTCTTGAGGGGTTCATGCTCCAGCTCCTGATCTGAGCATCCTGGTGGCGCTTCACTGGGTCACTCCAGTTTGCAATATCTCTCTGTACCACTTCATGGGCTTCTTTCTCCCCAGGGCAGGATTTTGCACTTGTCCTGGTAGAATTTCTCACAGTTCCCAACAGCCCGCTCATCCAGCCTGTCTAGGTCCTGCTGTGAGACAACCCTGCCCTTGAGCATATTGACCCTCCAGTTTGGTGTTATCTGCAAACTTGTCAAGAGTACATGGTACCTCCTCCAAGTCATTGGTGCAAATATTAAACAGGACAGGTATAAGTTACTGGCCCCCAAGCACAGGGACTATGAATCCATCGTTTTTAGTAATACAACACATCTTTTTCCAATTAATCTCCACTGATTTTATCTGTATGGTAATAAAAAATGGGGGATGTTAAAAGAAAACGTTGGTCTTTTGGAAATGAGATAATGATTCAGATGAATATGTGTTTCCCTCTTTATGTCATGCTTTTAGAAGACTTAGGGGGAAAGAAAGTCCACTGGTAGTGTGTGAAACTTAGGTGATAATCTTTATAGAGAGTAAATCAGTCTTTTAGGCATTTACTGTGTTTTCCATCAAAATATTTGCTTATAGGATGATAGCAAGTAAAAATTCTATGCAGGGGGAAGTCAATTCTTCTTCTTTCCTCCCTTCACCTTCTTAATATTCTTTATTCATGTAAGGAATAAAGAATAGCTGAAAGAAGAGAAGCTCTCTTTTAATCTAAATTTCCATCATAAGTAGAATTGCAGAAAAAAAGTACCACGACACACGATTGCTTGCCATGAAAAGAAACCACACTAATAAAATGCATATTCCAACCATGATCAGACTTGTACCGAGAGCTGGGAATGCACAGTGCTTGCTGTATGTAAAAGTAAAAACAATATTTAATAGCAGCTCTGTTCTCAGCCTCTGAATATGTGGAAAAATTTAGTTTGTGGGTTGTCTGGTTGCTTCCTTTAAAGCTACAGAGCAAAGCTCCCCAAAATACTTCATATGAAAGCAGAATAATTACCTAACCAATAAATATCTGTGGAAACAGAGAATTTTCTCTAAGGAACTAATCTCCAAAGAATCAATGTGAACACGCATGCGGGATAAGAAGGCACAGGCAAAGCAAGAAAGGAAAAAAATGAAGAAACACTGCCACAGCCTGAGGTCTCTTGCTCTCTCTTTCTGTTGTTTCTAAGTCATCCATCATGCCATTATCTACAGCTAATATAGAACAAAGACCTATCTGGCCATGTAATGAATACAATGACTTTCTGGTTCTCTGGGAAAGGTGTAAATTGTGGTATTTCGCTTGCTTTTTTTTCTGAAGAAGGGAGATGGAGGAGTGTAGAAATGAAGGTTTTACTTCAACTGATAAATTCACTGGTCTTTTTTTTAAATGTAAGAAATATCAAAGCTGATATCCTGGCCTGTTTCCAGCACTACACAGGTTGTTTTGCATCCTAGATGTTACGTTATCCAGAAGAACTTCTCCAAATGAACAGTGAAAAACATAAATCAATTTTATAGTATGTATATGTGTATATATATATTTAATGTATATATATATGTGTGTATATATATTATTTTATGAATGTGCTACTTTTGCCCTCTGAATCTTAACTGAATCCCATCCTTAGTCTGTTAAGGGTTTATTGAAGATTGTGACTAGGCACATATTGCAAAGCTGGAATCCAGATCCTGAGACCACTTCTTGCACCTGTGTATCCACATTGTCCTCCATTTCATTCTGCCAATAGCACAAGTTTAGGTGTCTGGTGAAGCTTTTTTGGTTGCTTTCCCGTGTTTGAATCTCTAAATTCTAACACGTTACAGACCTAACCCATTCACTTCTCCAAGTATTTTACATTTTATTGCTCAGAGCATGTATTCGTTGTCTACCCATGTTTCATGACCATTTTTCTGCAATTTTTGCTACATATTCCTGCTCTCCACCTCAAGTTCTTTTGTCTCTCAGATTTAGGTGGAAAGTAGAACACAGAAGCTGAAACAGACACCATGCTTGATTATTTTGTACTTAAATTCACTTTAGGCTGAAACAGTACTGCTACCATGCAAAAGAGAACAGACAATAATTTGGTCAAGGTCAAAGTGTATAAAGGATGATACTTAAATTCTTGGTAGTCAAAGAAAGTAAACAAAGCCAGACAGTAACTTTGTTAGTTGTTTTCATAAGTCTGCTAGTTCCAGGAACAGCAGCATCCTTTAATCTATGATTCATCTTAAGGTCTCTAGTTGACAGATCTTAAGTGTTTGTGACAACAAGGGATTTGAAATGGACAGACTGATAAAATATGTGCTGTTGCCATCTCTACATATCAGGTGTTCTTCTGTTCGGGACAACATTAACCTTTTTCTGAAGAGCTTGGGTTTTTACAACAATTCACCATTTTGAGAAAATTATAATATCAGTAGAGGAAAACCCTGACGTGTATTATTTTGTCCTTCAAATACTAGGCAGTTTCTTTCAAAGCAGAATATTTTTATGTGCACGGAAGTTCCTAAGATGATGGTAGGTATCACTTTGACTCTTCAGAAAGCCTGTGTTTTTTTCACTTGCTTCCCAGTTCTACTCTGTATCATCCATCTAATCGGGTGTAAAAATCAGACCCACAAGTCTGTAGTTCCCTGGTTTCCCTTGCAGATGCGATTACACTGATAAGTCTGTCAGTAACCTTAATGGAGCCATAACCACCTTACAGTCAAAATACAGATCTCTGGATCCTTTTGTTCTAATGGGAAAAGTTCTTCTCCTCCATGACATCCTCCCATGGACTTTCCAATCCATTCATAGAAAGTGTTTTGGCTGTCCACTCACACAATCTGTGGTCCTGTAGCCCTCAATCACTGCCTGGGTGAAATTGCTGCATACGATTATTTCAAACTCTCCATCCTGCATGCTTGTACTTTGATGATTGTTGGTGCTCATAACTGTACTGATGGCAGCGGGGACTCGAGTCAGCTGACACAGAAATGGCCTCAAGAGTCATCCAGTTTGGCGAGTCTCCAGCCTTTCTGGTTAATGGAGTTGCATAACAATATTTTACCTTGGATGAAAGCCATGTGATGCATACCTTATATCTTGGGAAGGCCAAAGAGCAGGATTCCTGTGAACAACAGTGTTCTTACACAACTCCTGAGCTCCATCATGGGATGTGGGGCAAGCTAAATATAAAGCTGGGTTCCAGAAAAATAGGTGACTTCACTCTAAACAGGATCTGATGACGACTTCTTTTCATCGGTGGAGACTCAAATTGAGCTGTAGCTCCTACACCAGAACCGCCCACCTGCTCATCACGTGCTTGACATGCTTGTTTTATTATTTTGACATAATAACCACATTTGAATTACTGAGAAGCCAAATGCAGCCAAAAGCTATAAGTTAGCTACTCATGGTGTAGTTCATTCATGTATCCCAAAGCAGGATTTACTGTCCTTTCCTAATTCTTGGTATTTTCTTGACTAGCTTTCTAAATATTTCAGTGGTGAAGACCCCCTTGCCTACTAAAGCCACCTGTGTCAGATATTCACAAGTTTATTATTAGAATGCTTTCCATAACGCCTAATTCTTATTTTTTTGCTACAATTTAAATTAGAGAATTCTTCTATCCCCATTGAAATTGGTCATCAGGTTATTCTCTTCTGTGTTTGAAAATAATTGCCATGTACTCGATAGTTTTTCCTTTGTCTTAGGCCAAACGATCTCTATTTTTAAAATCTTTCGTCATAGATCACATTCTCTTTGCTTCAAATCATGTGCACTGTTTTGGGCTTTCTCCAGTTGCCCCATGCCTTTTCCAAAGTAAAATGCCCCAAAGGGACCAAGTTCTCTACACGACGTTCTAATAGTGCTCAGAAGAGAAAGGCTTGAAAGCTATACTGCTATTTATAAATCAGAGCATTAAATTTGATTATTTCCACCCAAGTGCAGTACATCATGTAAAATTTCATCCATTTTTCATTCCACCACTGCAATTTCCCAAGCGAATTCTGAATTTGAATTATGTCTTCCAACACATTCATGTTTGCACTTCTTTTCAACTTTGTCTCATCTCCAAGCTTATTAAGACTGTTATCCAGATTGTTAAGAAAAGGTTGAATAAAGTCAGAACAAAGAAAGTACTGTGATTTTGTGATATGACAGTATCAAAATAAAGAAAATGGGTTAAAAATACATGCATTAGCAAATTAGTTTTTATGGTATTACTTTTCATTTAAAGGGTTTACAAAGAGTTTAATTGATTCTAGATGTGCTTTGGATTTGGTTCTGGGGGTTTTTTTGTGTGAGTTGAAGTTAGATAGATTAGTTTATTATTTCCAGCCTCCTCTTCCTCTGCTTCCTTCCCTCTCATTATATACGGCAGCTTTTATTTTTTGTCCTTTCCCAGACTTAAATCTTCTAGCCATTTTTGACAGATTCTAAAGTAATTGCTAATCTGAAGAATTCACCTCATTCGTAAAATATCCCAGGCCAAAGTCTGTCTGGTCTGGCTAACTTGAGAACATTCCATAATGCTGTCCTGTCCTATTTCCTCCCTGTTTTACATTAAGTACTTAACTTTTTTTCATGAATGTTAATTAATGCTAGTGAGGTGTCTGCAGCTTTTTTTGTCACATGCAAAAAAAGGTTTTAAGTATTCCAATCTTCTTGAGATCATCAGTTATGTCATTTCCTTGCCTCCAGTCTCACAAATAGGCAGGAAAAACAACCATAATTTTCTTTTCTCTTTGTTATTTTTAATGCACGTTTCCTTTTGAAGTGTTTTCTAGCGCTATGTTTGGTTTATGCCTTAGTTTTCTGATTGGATCATACACATGTGCTGTTATTTTATATGTTTTAGAATTTTATCTGATTTCCACTTTTCAGATGGAACTTTATGAGTTTGAGATCAAGTATAAGTTTCTGGTTTACCTAAACTAATCTCTCTCTCAATACTTTTCCCTTCTGATAAGAATAGCTTATGTTTTCTGCTACAAGTAAATTACTTTTTCCTTTGACTTTTTTATTGACTGTACTTGGTGAAAGTTGCCTGCTTCAAGTCCATGATTTTTTCCTGTTCCTCTATTTTCTTCCTTAAGATTGTATACTCTATAATTTCAGTCACTGTCTCCAAGTCACCTTTCATCATTCTTTTCTCAAACAGCTACTTTTCACTGGTAAGAAACACACCCAGAAGAGCCTCTCTTCTCTCTGTTTTTAACACAGAAATAGAAATGGTGACCAATGCTTTTCAGTATACAGCTTGCTAATTGATCTATGTCATGATGTTTCCTGTCCTACCCATTCTTTGGATAGTTAAACTCTCTTGTGACTCTCTGCTTCTGTGCATTGGGTGTTGAATGATTTGTTGTGTTATTCATGATAAAGGCTTCCACTACATATTCTCTGTTCATGTGGTTTGGTTTAATGATGGCAGCAGGTGAGTCCTCATCTTCTTTCACCATGATCCACAGGCTTTTAATGAGTCCAACTTTCTCCTTTTTCTGGAGTTCAGCACCAGTGCAGGGCTATATCCTTTAATGTTAGACTGCCCTACTATGCTAGTTATCTTACTCATAACTCTATTTTACCAACAAGGTCTTTTTTGTGGTTGTGTCTTAGGTATCCTTATTCCTCTTGTTGCTTTCTTGCATCTCCTCATGATTTCAACTTGGCTTGTCATATTCCTCCCCAATGCACACAATTTCTTAAATTAAATTTGTCCAAATTTGATTACTGTACCTGAAAATTTCACATACAAAGAGTCACACAGAAGGACACATACAGAGCGAACACATTGTACATAAAATTAAATCTAAGCATAAAACTTTTCCCCTGTTCTCTTTTTTCAAAGATTTTTTACAAGATTTTTATGTTACCGACTGTCAGAAAGACCAAACCAACAAACAGGGAAAAGAGGTCTTTTATCAAAATTCTATGTTATATTGTGCTTTTATTTTTCATTGTGTACTCAAGTCTAGTGCAGTTTAGATAGCAACCTTGAAGTCATTTGCAATTGCAATATTTAAATGGCTTCAAACAATGGCAGTAACATTTATGTATTGTTGTTTGGTTATTTTATTTTTAATCACAATTGTAGTCCCAAAGTAGAGCACCAACAGATGTGTCCTTTCCAGTTGCCTTTGACTGTACTTGATAACATTCCATCCATCCTGACGCTTGTAAACAGATGCTTGGATATCCAGCAAGCCCAAACCTTTGACACAGGCCACATCTAGAAATAGCCTATACAGAAATAATCCCATAAAATAGTTGACACAGCCAAGAAGAGGTCCGTGTTATGTTGAGATTTGTGCTACTTGTTGTTTAACAGGAACACTAATGACTTTGACCACAGCAGTCATACTCTAGTAAGAAACTGTTACAAAACTGCTGTTTCCCATTTCCATAAATTCAATCTTTCACTTTTATAATTTTGAATTAGTGGTTTTCAGCTACAACTCCTAGTACGGACACTGGCCTAACACAATGAGGAGGCAAGCAGCCAGGGCTGTGGACTCAGCGTTGAAGGTCTGTTTGCCTCTGCCCTCACTCTCAGATCAATCCATGCCTGGTCAAAGCCTCTCCATAAGAGGCTTCTCCTGTTGCATCCTAGAAATTTAATTTAAAATATGGAACAAATCATTAACTTTCCCAAGGACAGGGAAATGTGAGGGAAATCTGTAATTCTGGAGATGCATCTCATAAGAAAGTATAGCTTCAGTTACTTGTGGAGCACAGACACTTGTTTGTGTCACCCTACAGAAGTGGCAGCTCATAGCTGCCTACAGGACTGGAATCTTCAAGCCCCATCCATTTACCTGCAGTGGAGAAATAGCTGGGAAGGATGGGCTGCGTCAGGCAAAGCAAGGATTACAAGAGTAAGATTATTGTCTTTCATATGTACATATTTCAGTGGTTTCAACAAAATACTGTCATGACTATATATCTACTCATATGTGGGGACTGCCTCATTTATTTTTTCCTTACACCTGATGATTTTAATGAAGTGTACAGACAGCAAAACCAGAACAGTGTGGGAAGTTTTGAATAACTGCTGAGAAGGGAAACAGAGGTATCTCCAACACATAGTATCACACAAAGAGCCTACGTACATCCTCACAGCTAGGAATCATGAGATACAGGTACACACCACTGACTCCAAACTGCTTACTCACGTAGGCAGAGAGGGAAGATTGATGTTCTTCAACATATCCACTGCAGTTTATATACAGGTGTCCACAATTTCCAGCTCTTGTGTCATCTAAACATCTCAAACTCTCTCAGAGCCCATTTTAAGCAATGCATCATTGAGATAGGAACATCAAAATTCAGCTTTTCTAGTGGTTATCAGTATTCATTGCACTTCCTGCTTAAATACGTTCATGGACAACAAAAATCCTTTTCTTCATGAGTCAAAATTGTCCTTTACCTGAAATCACTCACTTCCTTTCCAGTCCTTTCACTAGGTATATTGGTAGTTACATTATTGCCTCTTTGTTTTGACTTTGATTTTAGCGAGCAGCTGTAGTCACCTCTCAGGTAGGAGACTGATACAATCAATAGTCAGTTCTAGTAGGAATGGAGATTCACCTGGTGCTTTGTATTTCATTTTCCTAATAATCTTGCTGCTGACCTGCCCTAAAAGGAGACTTTACAGTTCAAAGCAAATATTTTTTTCTACTCCTTTTTTGTTTGCTTTGTTTTGATTTGGACCAAAACCTGAACATTTCAAAATTTCCAGTGAACTGAACTTCTAAGAATGTAATTCAAAAGCTGCCCACTTGAAGATCAGTTGTCATCTTAGTTCTGCTACTCAAGGTCCTAGGCCTGTGACTTTGGTTGGAGCAGTGAAATACAGGTATTTGGCTCCCATAATTAGATCTGGCTGCTCTGGATCCACAAAATCTGAAATCTGCATCAGTCCTGGCATGGTCCACTCACTGAACCATATGTGAACTAGTGTGAGCAAAGTGCTTTGTTTCTGGGAAGCTCCCAGAAATCCAGCCCCACCTTGGGTTCTGCTGAGGCTTCTCAGAGACTACAGGGTCCAGATCACGTTTTGGTGGGTGAAACACACTGTTCTGTGAATTGTCTTTTTTGTTCATTAATGCTGGCTTATCTCTGTGCAAATTCCCTTGTCTGACAGATCCTTCTGCCTGCGATCCCTTCTTTAGAGCAAGCCACAATCACTACAGTGCTGCTGGAGCTGGTGATTGCTATTGGAAGAGAGGCCACTGCTACAGGGGAAGATGAGAAGCCTTGCTGCCCTGAGGAGTGGGACAGGCAGTGCCAGGAGGAGTACCTGTACCTATGTACCATGATTCCCTAAGCATTGCTGACAAAGCTGGATCCACTCATCACTTGAATTCCTCTTGCACTAAATCCCATCTTCTCTCTTTTAGTGAAAGTAATTTCAGTGTTAAAAAAAAAATTAAACAGGACCGGGCAATGAGATTGCTCGCTGGGCCCCATATCACCCCCATCACTTAACACACTCTTTGGCATAGTTTTGACCTGAGTCAGCAAGTCCTGAATAATGCCAGGGGGATAGCACTGGCTGGGAACTGCTTCAAGTAGAAAGTATAAAGATGACTAAACCACTGGAGCTGGCTCCTTGCTCTTAGACTGTCCTCCAGCACTGTCCCAGCAGTGTCTGAATCCCTGGGTACACCGGTATAACATGGTACACATCAGGGGTACGCAGCACATTTTTTCAGTTTCACGCTACGAAAACACTGGTCTGGCAGACTGAAACCTGAGCCTTCACACAATTTTAGCTACAGAAATAATCATTATACTATACAAGTGCTGGATGGGGGCCCAGAGGAAAACATGGCCAAAAGCTACGTAGGGTGGGCATTGCCCATCAGTGACTGCTTCTGTTTCACTTAGTAGTACAGATGTAGACATGGTCATCTGCCTACTTGAGCTGTCTCTAATTAATTTCCATAACTTAAAACCTAGTAGCATGAAAAAAAGTGGTTTTTTGTCGTACTCTATCCAAACATCTACCAGTTTTCTCTCTATGTAACCCAACCAAAACTCTATTTGAGTCAATTCACTCAGCTTTTAAATGGTGATTTGTGTAAAGTCCTGGGAGTTTTCCTCCCAGCTAGTGATCTCCAACCACAACCTCCCCTCCCCCCATCCAGACACAGCTGTTGGAGATCACAGTTCAGAAATACAGAGCTGGAATTAAAATTGCTAGAGCATCTATGCTCATTGTCTCAATTGCTCCTTTCAGTTGCTGCTTCATACGTCAACCCTCACTTTCTGAAGTCTCTTCTATGTAAAAAACCCCACTAATATTTATATATATTAATATTCTTTCTAAATCTTTGCCAGCCTTTTCAGATCCCACCTCCTTCCTTCCCTGCTTTCAGCTGCACAGCTCTGCTTCAGTTTGGGTTAATGTTTTCAGAGGCTGAGGCTCCTTATGATCATTCCTAGCACACTTTTGTAACAGAACTACAAATTTCAAAGATTCTCTTGAGGGAGACTATCTTATCTAGTAACTGATCCTGTTATTTTCTTCTGCACCCATGATTGCAGTACCTTGGACTCGCAGGCTTTTCTGTTATAGGAAGTTAATTGACTCTTGCCCTGTTGCATGGCGGGGGAAACTATCTTCCCTTCCCCACTCTCAGGATTTATTTATTGTCTTGAAAGCTTTTTATATATATCTGAAAGATCCATCTGAGTAAGTATGTTAGAGGAAAGGAGACAGGGAAGATATTTGTCACAAACAAAAGTTTAGTGCTATTCTGAATTGACTTGTTCTTTTACATAATTAAAATAAAATCTGTAAATTCTTAATGCTAGGAGATGGTTACTGTTCTGAACCCTGCAGTTGAAAATTTTGGCTGTTCTTTACCTGCCAGTTTCAAACAAAGGCCACACCATAGGGCCAGGCCATTCATATACCCATGAGAGCTTTGCTATCCACAGCAGCTGCAGCAATAAATGCAGCACCTGCATCCAGGCAGAACGGCCACTACACAGAGGTATTACACTGAGCACTGAGACATTTATTTAATGAGATAAGTAATTAGATGCATCCTTGAATGCCAACATTTGAGCTCCCTTTCCACAGCCTACAGGGTCTGGTCTGAGAGCACCAACTCCAAGAATGTGCTTGGTGTCTGACAATCAAAGTGGGGCTGAGAGCTGTGGCGAGCTCTGAAATCACAGGGCTGTGGGACTAGAGCGAAAACAAACAAAACTTTTGTGCTGGTCTCATTTGTATAGTATCTATCAAGTCTTCTTCAATTCAATTTGTTCATGAATTATTCAAACAAAAGAACTAAATTTACAAATACACACATTATTTTGTATAATAGTCTAATCCCCATCTGTCCCCATTGGGTGGTAATCATCACATTTTTTTCCCAGCAAAATGAAGACCATGATTATTGATACAAAATTAAAATTTGAGTCCAGTGAGAAAATTTGTCATTAAACTAGACAAAAAAGCAACATTGATGTTAAACTGTGCTTTCATTAATAGCAGAATGAGCTAATAAATGCTATTAGTTACAATTTTGCTGCTTATTTTCTGTTGCCATTTTATTCCTAGACCTTGTGGCTTCGTTAAAATAGGAATGATAAATGTCTGTAGTGTCCTGGGTCACAGACTGAAATGGTCTCTTTCAAAGCCTGTGAAATCAATAAAACCGCAAAAACAGGTCTAAAACAAAATCCAGTGCTGACAGAATAAGCCTGACCTGTACTCACTTGCTAATTTTTTACCTAATTACACTTTATTACAACAGATGAGAATGACTTGATTTTTAGTGATAGAAGTAGAGGAGATGCACTGAATCTCGTAGTCCTTTCTCCTGTTGTAATGGCCTGGATATCTCCATGTCACAAAATGGAGAAAAGGATCAATTTGCCTCTCAGTAGTAAGGATGATCACTTTTCCTTCATATTTCCTAGACTCTTTGCAGCATTCAGACATGTGCCACTTCATCCTGTTTTGTATCACTATACTACAAAGTACAAATTTGATATGATAGTTGTCTTTCTTACCATTTTTAATATTAAGCTCTCCTTTTTCTTCTCTATCTCAACCTTTTGTTCTTTCTCCCTCAGAAGGCTGCCAGCTTAGTCCATGGTTACTACCTCTTCTTGCCTTCTCTAGTGATATAATGCAAGTCCCTCAGGACATTAGACGTGGAAATCTCCTTTGCTGGTATGCCTCTCATTGCTTCTTAACTCCCTTTTAGAGTATTGAGCCATTCATCTCCCCACCCCGAAATTGTATTTTGTTACAATTAAAAAAAAAATTCATCCAGGTCCCCATAATGTAGCCTAACAACACATTTGGTAGTGCCTTGAGCTCTTAAGAGTAATGTTTCCATTATTTGTGCACTCAAGATATTTATTTATCAGTGTCCTGGCCATTTATAGGCAGCAGAACAGCTGACTTCCATCTATTACTGTAGGGGTTTAATTCCTTTTTTAAATCAAACCGTCATCCTTGAGATGGATGAGGCTCCCCTCTTCTGTTTCAAAGGCAGAATCCATGAAATTTTTATTGAATGTGAAATGCAGCTTGGAAGAGCAGAAACAAACAAAATGCTGCTGTGACCATCACAATACTCATTCTTCTCACTGTTCCATAAGCATCAAAAATTGGCCCTAAATGTAGGACTCAAGCAAATCAGGGACTCAAAACTAGTTAAACAAGGCAATTAGAGCAGATATGTACTGGTAAGTGTAGGAAGCAGCAAGACTTACTACAGGTATGCCATTACCTGGTAATCCTGCCTGCAGGGACAAAGGGGATGTTGGTCCTATGTATGCTCTGCTGATCTTCTGTGCTATTCCATAACATTCTGCTTATTTCACAATGAGTTAATGAGCCTACTGTGTTGCAACTCCACCCCAGAGCTACTTAATTCATTGGGCTGGCAAGTGGACTGTTTGCTGGGATGATAAATACCAGCAGAGATCCCAGGTCACCAGGGTTTGTGGCATAACCCCTGATTGTAGTCTGGGCAGAGTCTGAGAGTAGCACGAGTGCATCCCCGCCAGACTCTGTCTTGTGACCAAGGCACCCCAAGGGTGTTTAAATAAAGGCCTTGTCCCTCCAGCTAGTCACTTGTTGATCCCTCTTTTTCCCTACTAAAAGCTATTCCATGTGGTGATCCTATAGCATCTCTGCCAGTAACTGTGGGAGAATGGTTAATATAGTGATTTTGCCTGGTAAGGGAAAAGGCCTCAGAAGGTGCATGTGTGTGTTTAGTTTTTAACCTTGACAAACAGCAACTTTGGATTTGACTCTACTAAGCTGGGTGATTCAGTTCACCCTTCCTCCTTTCCCGAGGATTGGGTAGCCATGATTCCTGTCACACTCATGCCCCACACCACCACTAAGAGAATTCTGCTCTGGACATCAGCATCTGAGATCTAGGAGAATAGAAGGTTTCACTGTAGGAAGTTCTATGCAGAGTGCCATTGCTCTGCCAATGCAAGAGAGCTTTTCATCCTCCCTGACCAGAGTGGTCAAGATTCAGGAAAAATGGGTAGTGGAAATGAACACAGTAGTCCATTACACAGATCGTAGCCTCAGCCAGAAGAAGGCCAAACCAAACAAATCACAGAATCCACCAAAAAACCAACGCTAGCATAAGAGTGAGGCATAAATGGCTTTCTGATGGTAGTTTTGTTATAAAATCCCTCATCACTAACAAAATTATAGAGAAAAGCCTTCTTTTCTGTGAACAGAAAGGAGATATGCCTTGAGGCAAAAAGCACATGGGATGTGAAGGAGGTCTTAATGGGTGACTTGCTTTGATTAAGTCAGCCTGTGAACTTTGAGCACTTATTTCTTAGGCAATCTTCAAAGACTGCATTCCCTCCAGATTCCTCAGAGAGTCAGGCCTTTACACAGAATGTATTTGTCTTTGTATTGAAGAGTTGTTGTTTGCACTACAGTAATTCTTGCTTTCTCAGCTTACTGAAACCCCCATTAGTCCCTGTGATCAGTTGGTACCACCATTCATTTTCCATTATTGTGTTCTGCTTGAATTCATTTGGTTTTCAGAGGTCTGCTCATCTCTGAGCACAAAAAGGCTCCTGGTTCTTCACTATCTGAAGGAAGTAATTACTGTGCTCACAGCCTCTGGCTCCTCAGCCATCACTAATGCCTAAGGAAATTTCAGAAGCATGGGCCAAGACAAACTCTATTCCCTATCACACAGTTACCCTGACACAGTAAGTTTTCTGACATTTTTGTTGCAAAGCCTCTGTAACGTGGTCTGTGTCCGGCACTGACACAGCTGTAGTGTCAAAGTGCAAATGCCTGACATTCTTCAGTGCACTTATCCTCATGAGGAATACATTTCTGATGCAGAGAAGTCCCTTCTCCCTGCTTGTAGATGGGAAGTGAGGTCTCCAGAGGGTGAGATTTAAAAAGTTTCATCCCTGGACACATTTGTCTATCCCGCCTGCCTGCAGAGAGACCTTTAATAACTGCAGGAACTAGAACATCTAACCATGAGTTAGATCCTGTCCTGAATTTCTTACTGAAAACTGCAGAGGATTTGTTTTATGATTTAGGGGATTGAGCATGAGTATTTTGCAGCCCAAAATATTACTGAAGGTGTTGGGTAATTTCTCCTATTAATATTTCTACCTTCTTGTACTTGGTTTCAAGAGGCAGCTGATATATTCTGGACTCTGAAGAAAGATTTCATTTCCCTTGCATTTATTGGTAAAAGAACAAGAAGGTACATCTGATTCCAAAAAGAAGTTAGAAAGACAATAGGTCCATCGTTCGAGAAATGACCAAAAAGAATAATTAAGATTTTGTTGGGTTGTTTCCTCTCACGAATGGTTGGGCTCCAAGCAAAGAAGATGCACTTGGCAGTGAGAGACAGCTACTCCCACTGCACTGTCATTATAAGTCAATGACTAACTGGAAATGCATAAATAAATATACAGACAAGATTTGTAAAGACAAGCTGTCCCTAAAACAGCAGCTGAGGACTGTAGGTTAAAGTTATAGGCAACCTCCTGCACACCTTGAAAACTGATCACCGAACAGTTGTAATATTTGCATTCAAATTGTACCACACTGTAACCTAAAACTAGGCCATAAACCGTTTTTGGCTACAGCAGTAATTTTCACGATTAAGCCACTTAGCCACTTTTTCCCCTTTTGAGGTAGATTTTAACAGCAGAAGCTAGGCAGAAGTTTCTGGGCTGCAGCACGAGGACTCGCACAGGAACACCAGCCTCATGGTGCAGCAACACTGTTGAAATCTAGGACTGTAGTAATTTCCAAGGTAGCAATAGCATCTGTTTCATGACTGCACCATAGTAATTTTTCCTGACTAAAAAGAGATGGAAAACCTGATTTTTTGCTGATAATCAGATCAAGATTGGGCAAACTGCTGTTTTTTGGAGAGTTGTCAGAGATTCTAGGCATTTGCTATTGTAAGTGCTGTTTATCAAAAACAGAGCAGCACAGCAAAACTTCTCCTTTACAGGCGCCCATGTTAAATATGGCTGATCAGGTGAACAGTAAAGTTCAGAGCACAAATACAAATATCTTTAATTTAGTGAACTCAGTAAATAAACGTGTAAGTTCTCAGCTGGAAGGACAGAACATTGTATGAGAAAGAAAGCACTTGACTGACTTGAATGAGGGCTGTTGCATTAGGGATTTTATTGGATGGCATGTACATGAGATGTCTTTATAATTGGTTAAAATAGTACAGAGACTGTTAAGCTTATTTTAAGACATGAATCCCAACAGCCTTTGACAGAAAAGAAAAATTATAAACAAACAAACAAACAAACAAACAAACAAATCATCCCCAACTCCAAAACACACTCCAGAGAAGTTAAAAGTTCATTCCAGATTAAGCTCAGATGTCATATACATGTCAGCTGCAAGGGAAAAAAATTAGGCTGAACCTGTGAATTGAAGATTTTATAGTTTTGAGTGCCTAGTCTTGCAAGTCAGTGAAATTAATTTTCAGAAATCAACTACTGGATTAATATAGTAATAATCTTATAACTTTCTGATGAATGACCTTCAAATGCTGTGTAAAAAGCATTTGTGCTAAGAAATCGGCTTGCAACCATCTGCTAGAGAGATTCTTTTTGAAACTGATTCGTAATACAAATTTCAAGAGGTCTAGTTTTATGTGGGGTTTTTTTCAGAGGAAGGGTGGTAGGAACATCAGCCTTGCTGTCTTGCTAGTGAAAGGAAAATTTTAAAAATCCCTTGTGTTTATATTCCTTGGCAGTAAAAGGCATGGTAAGAGAAAACCCTTATTCCTCTGCTATTCTTTTCATTGATGCCATCCTAGCCTCAATCTGTCCATGCATTCCTGTGTCTTATTCAGAATATGCATGCTTCAGCTAGCCTACAGGTTATATTATCAACTGTCACTGTCCATTTCTTTTCTTGATGTTCTTATCCATCCACATTCCTTCCCCTTAGAACATAATAACATCTAGATTTCCAATTTTTCTTTGTCATGGTTCTCATAACCTCAAACTCTCTCACTTTCATGCAGCCTCATAATTCCCTGGAATCTCTGTATCCAGCTCTCCAGGTTCTGGGTTCTTGGTACTCCTAGGTTAAATTTTACCGTAAGCTTTCTGCCCCACAAGAAAGACACAGCACTTCAAGAGCATAAGCTTCTCCTTCCTCAGTGATAACTGGTAGAGAGCCTTTTTTGTTAGCCTTGCATACAAATCTAAAGCTGTCTGTTTCAGAAACTAAAAGTGCAAAACAAGGCAATGAAAAATCATGCAAGTGAGATTTGAAATGCCCTTACACGTGTCCACATTCAGTGACTTATGTCCCCTTTTAGTGATGCTTCTGAGGATACTTCAGTGCAAGTCAGATGCTACAAGAGCATGTACAGACAAATCTATTAATTTCCACAAGATTAATATGCTGTAAGGCAAAAGGTCCCTTCCCTTAACTTGAGCTAAAGCAGGTTTTATCATGGGGAATTTTCATAGCCTCTGTCAATTCTGTTGAGGGGAGATGGATAAACTACATCCTGTAACAAGGTTAATAGCAAGGACTTAATCTGAAATGAAGAGAAGAACAGTTGTTCTTCCGACGCTGTGCTTTGATATCTTCATGCACACTCTCTGAATCCAGTTAAACATGGTCACTACATTTGCTATACATTTTAATCAATTTCAATCCTGACCAACAATATTACAGCCCCTATATTGTTTCTTTATTTCAGAACTTCATTTCCCCCATATATTACTGTTTCTGTTTGGTTGGATATTCAAATGTGGCATGTTTTCCTTTAACCGCATCCATAGTAGAGGATCAAAGTATGTAAATGGTGATTAAGTGAGGCAGGGAAACTTGTACAGATGTGGTACAAAACATCGCCATAAAAAGCCATGAAGGTGTTCTACAAAAGGATTACTTAACCCTTTCATTAGAAAGAAACTAGTCTTCCTGGCAGATTAATTAATCTTAATTTAGTAGGCATTATGCAGGTACTTCAAAACACGTCTGTGATTTTTGTGTATATTTGACTAACTGGTTTCCAGCCTGAAAGATAAGATCCAAATCCCACCAGTCATAAAACCTTTATACTGATTTCAGTGGGTTTGGATACAGACACAAACCCACATAGCCAGGAAAGCAGTTACAAATGCAGGGGAAAGTACTACAATGACAAATACAGCTCAGACTGACTCTACATGCTGCAACTGCACAGATCTTCTCTGAGAAGAGACTGTGCAAAATCTGTGCAGTAAGAGTTTCTAAAAGTGTAAAGAAATAATTCAGCCAGCATGGAAGGTGTTGAGCTCCAGCTCTTGTCATGGAAGATAAAGATGAATTGGAAGCTTGTGGCTGGCTAGGCAATAGGAATCATACACTGACTGTGCTCATTAACACTTACAAGAAGCCAATACAAGCTCTATCAGTTCCTTCTGAAAGCTTAAGAAACTGTGCTTTAAGATTCCTTCTAAGAAACCTGAGAAATAAGGCACAAAAGTGTAAGGAGTACCTGTACCAGTCAAAGTGATTTGAACAAACATAACTTTAGTAAGAGGATAAAGAAACACAATGAAACAATAAACCAGTCAGAGATAAAAAACTAATCTACAAAATAAGTTATGTCAATATTACTAACCTTCTCACATGTCCATTGCAGCAGTCCAAATGTAGATTAACATCTTTATCCAAGATAAGAAGTATCTAAAATAGTCAGTCTCTGCAGTATGTGGAACTTGAGGGCATGTATTGCTGGGTAAAAGGCAGCTTTAGTTATTTGTGCTGCTGCTCTTCAACTCTACCACCACTCTTGCTGCCTTCCTACCCACATCTGTCATCATTGCCAGAGAACTCTCCCAGCTGCTGTTGGTCTTCAGCCTGTGAGCTCTTCTGGGCCTTCCAGGAGATTTCTGCAGTGCTTTGCTCTTACAAGAAGTATAAATTTACCCTTCACAAATGGACAGTATTGGCCATGATTTTTACTTGTCTCAAAATCTTTCACCCTCTCATTACTGGCTGCAGCCACTGTCAGAGCAGCATTTGTCTATGGGAATATTTGTCAAAGATTTCATTTCTGGAAGTTTCCAGACATGACTTGCAGTCCAGGAGTCACTTCAACTTCATAATTTATATTTTTCTCTAATAAAACTATTCTAAGTTATTCCACATCTTGCATGTAAGTGGTGTCTGGTTGAGCTGTTCACTTCCCCTCTTTCTCAATAGGTGCCAAGAGAGGACTCTTCTCGCAGACAGGTCCCTGCCCACATTGAGTACTTTGGTAGCTATGAAGTATTTCTGCTTCTGTTTACTTTGAACTGAAGAACACCTCCAGTAAGTGGAAGAGTGAGCTGAAATTTCCTTTCAACACTGCTTGTTTTTTCTAGTAAATTTCAGAATTCAGAGGAATTATTTCTGAAGTAATTTTCTGGGTAAGAGAATATGAGGGAATAGTGTGATTTGAACCCCATTCTGCTAAACACATATACCGTCTACTCTCAATTACTTTGGTCACTTGATACCCAACACCTAAATTCAAGAGTCTAAATTCTCTATAGCAGCCTGTGGAGGAATCTAGACACCTTTGAATGGTGATTCTTAGCATGTAAACTGGACACATAAATTCAGAATATGTAACCACACCTTCTATAATCTACAGATCAGAGAGAAAGGTCTGCAGGAGTGCTCTGCATGAAGGATGGGTAGCTCAGAGAGAATATGGTTCAAAGCACCACCAGTGTCTCCACTAGGAAACAAATACTCTTTAATAGCTCTTGTTTAACAACAAGTTTTGTCCTCATCTGCCTTGCACAGAGCAACTGCAATGCACTCCTGTGCTATGCCTGGTGCTTTGGATGAAAGTTTTGCCTCCAGCACAGCACAGCACAGCACAGTGCAAATGCAAAACCTAGCATGTGCCCTGGTGCTGCATTCAGGGCAGCTCTTCCTCCTAGAAGCCAGAAAGTGCTGAGACTTGGGTACGATAAAAAGGAGCATAGACTGAGCCTTCAGAGGAAAAAACAGGCGGTAGGTAATGTTCTCTGCGGGGACCAGCCCTGTTCCTTGAGGTCAGCATTGCTCTCCCGGCTTCTGGCTTGTTGCTGGACTGAACACTGTGCTAAAGCCCAGCCAGGTCCAGGTGTTCCCATGGGTTTGCACTGAACCCAACAAGCTTCTGGGACTCAGAGATCTGTGGGTGGGGTGTACTTGTGCTCCCCAACAGCCCTGGTCTTCAAAATGAGATCAAGAGGCACTTGATCTGGATTGGCTTGCTGGAAACCGGGTTGTATCTGCCAGGGTGTTTTTTTCTTGTGTTTTGCTGCAGGACAGGGGTGACACTGGTCCCAGAGGTCAACTGGTGTGAGAAATGGTGGAACAGTGCTTGTGCTAAGCTTTAACAGTCTTTCCATAATTCACATAAATAATCTGCTATCCAGATGTCGTGGTTTGACCCGAACTGACAGGCAGTTCCTTAAACCAATCACGCTTCTCTCAATTTCACGTATTTAAACCCTGTGGAAGGCGGGTTTTTTTTTTAAGAGGAAGAAAGTTTCTCCGTTCCGGTTTGGTGCAGGACGGAGAGAGAGGAGGGGTGGACCCCCGTTGCTCGGCCCGCGGGGCTGGGGATGGGTGCCCCTGCCCCGGCCTCTCTGCCTCCTGCTCCTTTTCCTAATGCTGCAGCACGGACTCTAAATTGTGGAGAGGAAACCCTGAGCCGCGGGTGGGTATGGCTGGCTATACAGGGCTGAAGTTATCCGAGGCGGTATCCTGAAGAAGAGGGAGCCGGCGGGAGCTTTCAGCGCAGTCAGCATACTCCACGACAAACAGAGGAAGACACTCCTGTCCCACAGTGTGCACCCGGCAGCGCAGAGGGAGCGGGGGGTAACACCCCACAACATGGCGGCTTTCGGAACCAGAGAGAAAGAAAAAGCGGAGTCACGTGAGATGAAGCTATGAGGGCGGCGCTGCGTGAACCCGCGCGGAGCTTAAAAATCTCCTTTCCTCGCCGTGGTATGAAACTGTAATGTTACAAACTGTTTGTCTCTTTAATCCATGTTAAAGTACATGGGGAGATGGACATTTTTTTTTCCCATGTGGTTTGTAAAAAGGTTAAAGAGTGCCGATGCCAAGATATATATAAAGCAGAGAGAGGCTTTTGAAACCTGGTAGCAAAAAAAAGCCTTATGTTCAAGTCAAAAAGAAAAAAATAATTCATCCTTAAACAAGTAATAACCCCATGTGAGGGCCTGTGTTTTACAGTTAAAAAAAGCTGTGAGAGGGCTCATAAAAAAAGAGATGTGTTGCACCTTAGCAAAGATTGTGTAATTCTAAGCAAACCTGCAAATGGTGGCAGTTTGTAAAACCACGTAAAGCAGGAGGGAGAACCCTTTTTTTCCTCCCTTTCCTAAATTGTGATACTAATTGGGAGAGGGGAGAAGTGGGGGAGAGAAAGAGTTCTGAAAGTTTGTCATGTTGTTGCCTTCTTTATCTTAAGTCTGTTAATAAATCTCTTCTATTCTGTCAAGTTTTTTGCCTGCTTTGTTTTTCTCTTAATGCTTATCTCACAGGAAAAAAACCAAAAAAAAAAGTATTGTATAATTTGCTTCAAACCACTACACTAAATTGGTGTTTCCGCCCGGTTTACGAACCAAACCCGCGACACCAGATAACTGATATTTAACTGTTGTAAGAAATACAGATTCTAGAAGTTTTTGGGCTAACAGACAAAAAAACCCATGAGGGCAGACAGAATATTAATTTTAAAAAAATTACTTATGTAAAAACAGAAGCAAAAACCCAGAAAAAAACCTTAAAATTCTATCATTCTCAAAGGTGAAAAATTAAAAGGATTATTTAATGAATCTTCAAATAAAAGAGAATATGAAACAAAATTCTGACAGACCTGTTCTGTGAAGAAACATTTTCTTTCTAATCAAGCATTTATAATCTTTTATAAACAAGTGCATTTTTTATGGAAGTGGTATGTACCACAACATAGATGCAATCATGATTCCTCCAATGAAAATGAAAATATTTTTACTTTTCACATTAGTTTAGTGCAGAAAAAAAACCTGAAAAAAAACCTGAAATGAAGTATGTTTGTTGACCTCTGCTTGCATAGTAAGTAAATAGATATTAATCACAACAGCTCTCTTAAGTTTTCTGAATGTCTTTTGGTGTTACACATGAGAAGACTGACATACTGACATTTATAGGGCACATACGTAAAGAATTCAACTTGACTGGCACACCCTGTCCCGTGGAAGGAATTGCACTACTATTTTCCCGTGAAGCTTGTGTATATATAAAGGAAAGAACTGCATGCATTATTTCAAGGGATGAGGTTAACAATAGGAATTTAAACAGATAGCTATAAACTTAGTAAAGTGAGGATTAGTACAGACCGTGGTGCACATTGATTCCAGACTGCAGATCTGTGGACTTTCATTTTATACTAGGTAAACAACCACACTGGACCACTAATGATATGCTGCCTGCTTTCTGGGTCTCCAGCCCAAGACAGCCACAGTCTGCGTTTCGTAGCTGCTGACAAGTCAGTGCAGCTGAAGCCAGCAGATGCCATGAGTGGCTGGTGGCCATCGGACAAGTTCCAGGCATCTCCAGCGAACAGCACAGGTAATGAAACACTTAGTTTAGAGGCTGCTTCTGTAAATTTTGGGACAACTATTGATGAGGTTTACAAAATACTATATCTGGGAGCTGAGATGGCCGACTCATTTGTGTTTGTAGGCTGCTCTGATCCTATGGTAACAAGAATAAAGGGAATAACTCATTTAGTTGTGGACACAAGGATCAGATTACATACAATAAGCAAGATAAAATCACACAATGACTGAGAGGAACCAAAACAAATATTGGGACATTATGCCACCTACTCAGCACTTTGCATTTACAACACAGAATTTGGGGGACTAAGGAAAAGGTCCAAGTGGCTTCCTCTGAGCATCGAAGTGACTTTTTCAGCTGAATAACAACAGTGCTCGTGTTTTGCCAAACCACATTCTGTATCACTATAATACACTAGATGACATAAAGGTTAAACAGACTTCATTTTGGCATTTCTGCTGTTTCTTGATTTTAAAATCCAGAGTAAGTAACCAATATTATAAAGAGAGAAACAAGCTATACCCTACCATATAATCTCTTATCCAAAATGCTGCACAGTTAACACTATCTGCCTAATTAATGTACCTTTACCTATTATAGCCATTTCATTAATTAATTGTTAATTATATTGCTATGTAATTAATAAACAGTATGTAATATGTATAATATTCAATATTAATATATTGAACATTTTTATGTTATTTTCGTTTTTATAGAACCACATTTATATCATTTATAGTTATAACTGAATATTAAATATTATTTAGTATGTTGCTCTTTCCTTAAAAACCGCTTTCCAACTGGTATACACTCTTGACAGCACTGGAGACATTTATGTTTGATTACTGTTCTGCTTACACCAGTGATTATTTGAGGGCACTAAAGGGATCCTAATTTAAAGACAGGAAAAGCATCCAACTATTAGGGATAAAAAAGTACTTGTGACAAAAACAAAAGCTTGTCCTCTGAGATTCAAAAATTGCACAGAATTGGATGCAACTAGCAAGAGAAAAGCAATAGTGTTGCAGAGACTAAAGAGTACACAGTCCAAGCCTATCAAACTATCTCTAGTCCATTCAGATGTAAAGCTGATATACTAAAATCAGTTTATCTTGTCTACATGACTGTACCACTTCAGTGAGAGTATATTGCACTGAGCTGGGGGACAAAGTAGGTTTTTATTCTGAGCAAAACTAGGTGAAGATCCTAAAATGGTAGGTGATTTATCACTGAAAGGTTCTTTGGAAAATGTTCCTCATGCACACATTCACAGCATGTGCATGCCTATTTTCAGCTATTTGACCTAGAACAGCCTCAGCCTTGCCAGGACTCAGAGACTGCCTGTCCAGGCCCTTCCTTGCTCTCTAACCTCCTCTTTGAACACAGTCTATATAACTCTCCATTACATCTCATGCAAGATTCAACCGACAAGGCTTTCCAAAGAAGGTCTATTCAAATTAATAGTTCTTAACATATGTGTATATATATAAACATAAACATATATGTCAGTTTCATACTATGGTCCAGTACTGCCCATTTATACTTAAACCTCAAATATTGCCCAAACTTTGCAATCCTTATGATGAAGCTGAATTCTGGCTTTGTAATGTCCAGATGAGATTGTATATGAATATTCAGTAACTATGTGCCTACAACCACGCAAAATATTTGTCCCTGGTGAAACCAGGAGAGGAAATTTTAAGATATCTAATTTTTTTTTAAGAGTACTTCAGCTTCAAAGACTATATTTAGAACTTTTTCCCAATTATCCAAGGTTCAGAAGAAAAGTTAGCCAAGTATGCCAAGTATACTGCTGTTATAATTATTAAAGTAACATTATTGATCATTTTGTATGATAAAAAATATTCATTTGTCTTTTTTCTTCCCTAGCATGCATAACAGAAAGGACTTGTATTTCTTTTCCAGAAATCATTTTGAGACAACTTCAGAGTCGGGAAGCTGGCATGTAAGTGGCACCAAACTTCACCCTTCAGATGACTGGGATTTTTGACATATGAGCACATTTTTTTCCTGCAAGAGTTTGCAAATGCTTGAGTGGTACTTGTATTAATGTAATAAAAGAAGTGCAAGACCAACTGAGGCATGAGTATTTCTTTGCTATCACTCTCTATTCAATTGCAGCCATAACTATTGTCATAACAATTCTCAAGGCAGTGGAACAACTGCAGTACCAATTAAAAGAGAAATCCTAAAGGGTTCTTGCAGTCAATAGAGATGATTGCCATAGTCTGTTATTTAAACTCACATTTGTCAGTCCTTTGACATTACACTTGCTACATGGCAAAACACTCGTATTCTGACAAATTGCTCTTTTTACATGGTGTTTGAAAAAGGAACTTTTCAGGCTGATAGCAGGACAAAAGATTTGGTATACTGCTAATCAAGGGTATCACTAGGATTTTATGGATAAATTACAGTGCACCTCTTGGCGCCTCCTTTTCTATCATTTTGAGAATATTGCAGAAAAGTTTTCTTGTCTAGGAGGTTAAATGACCAGAAGCAATAAAACAAGCCATAGAGAAACAAAAGAGGGCTGCTACCACTATGTTGTCTGCATAACCCACATTGTGCATAGCATGGCTTTGTGAGAGCAAACATTTGGTGTAAGAAATGCTACAGACATCAGCAAAGTAATATTTTTTTTCACAAATAAGTATTTATAAGCCAAGACGATTTGCATACAACACTTAAAGACAGAATTTGTTGTAAGGTGTGGTGTGGTGACTTGGTGACCCTTCTGGGGATGTGTTTCACTCTCTTGCCATGTGTGCCATGGTCAGTGCTGTGCAATGCATGTAAGGGCCTGATTCCCCACAGGAGGAGCAAGGAGGACAATTACTGCTGCCAGTGAGAGTAAGTGAAAGGTATTGCTTTCCTCCTGGCTGGAAATTTCTCAGTAGAGAAAATTTAAAAGTCGAACTGTGGTTAGCACTGTGATAGTACTCACTAGAAACAAATGTAAGCCAGAATAAAGCCTAGGGCTTAGGTTCCTGCCTAAGGCATTCATGCCTACAGACTCCCCCAGTTCACAGGCACTCTTTTGGCTGTCACTGAAGAAATAAAGATGCCAGCTTTGGGTGAAAGAGTTCAGCTGCCCAAGGAGGCAGAGGCTTCATGGAGAGTTGATCAGAACAATCCATCACTGCTATGAAACACTAACTTAGCTTATTTTTTTTTTCAAGTACCTAGTGAATTGTCTGGACATGTTTTGAAGCTGTCTTATATTTTCACAGAACAGAAAGAGCTTCAGATTGTATACTTAATATTTCAAAAAAATTTTAAAAATTAATATTTGTGTTTCTGTAACACGTATGTTCATATCTGTGTGTGTTAGAATAAGTCCAAAGAAACTTTCGAAGTTATTTTAAGTGGCATGGTTTTCTTTTACTGTGCATATTTTCTTGAAATATTCATGCTATTTTGTGCCATATATTGGATAAAGAGAAGAGGCATTCTGGATCCTCTTTTTCTTTTTCTTTCTTTCTTTTTTTTTTGGTTTGATTTGGTTTGGTTTGGGTTTTTTTGTGTAACCCCTCTCAGCTCTGCCACCACACTGGAGGCAGTTACCCCAATTATCTGAGATTAAAAGATTAAATTTTGCATATTTGTAGTCTTGGGAAGAAGGAGAGGTCATCAGGAGGATGACAAATGTTGCTTGTTATGAGAACAGGTAACATTTAACCTGATGACAGCATCATGCACAAATACAAAGGAACTAAGCCATAGTTCTGAGTGAAAGCTCCAGTTGCAGCTGGAGACACTTTTGAATTAGACAAAATAAGCAAGAAAATCAATGTTTTGAAGATTAAGCATGAGTTATTATAACATTATTTCCTGAATATTCAGGCAAAATTAAAATAGTATTTCCTCTAAAATCAGGAAATGGTAACATATTTAAATTAATACCTGTTATTGGATACTAATACCTATTATTTCCATGCAAAGCTAACCAACAAGGCACCGTAGGTGCCTTTGTCTAGCCTGAAAATGAACCTAAAAATGAAACTTGCAATTAAACCCCTTTCATTTATGCATTCTTCATCTTTGTAATATCCTGCCACAGTTGCATTCTTTTCCTGATCACTGCCAGCAGTAAGAAATGTTCTTGTCCAGAAATGACATGGACATCTATTTCTCTCTTCAATCTGTTCCATTCTTTTCTCTGATTCTCCTATTACTTTCTTCTGGGATTATTTCTTACCTTCTGATTCATTGCAAATAGAGTCACAGACTTTGAGATCTTTAGGGTCCACCTTGTTGGAGTCCAAAGTGCAGGGAATATTTCTCTGCCTGTTTTGGGGAGTTTTGCCCCCCTGGACAACCCTGTTTTTGACCTTCGTCCGTGGAGAAGGTTGCCTGCCCTCTGGGAGGAAGTAGAATCTACACTGGTGTGAATTAGGTGATAGAATATTGTATARGATTGTCACAGGGTGAAAATTTAGAGGTGTTGGGTTTGTTAATTTAGCAAAATAGATAAGAAACAAAACCTTCAAAATGGAGGATTGTTGTTGTTTTAGGCCTTCTTCTTTCTTCTTTCTCTACTCCATTTTCTGCGGCAAAGGTGGATTGAGAGGATTGGGTGAAAAATGCCGCAGTTCCTTTCATGTGACAGAACAATTTATTGAGCATTGGTAGAAAAGTAGAAATATCTTTCGTTTCGGGTTTTCATTGGTTAATTTACCTATAAAAGGACACAGTAATCTTGATAACTGGCCTTCTCCCTTGCGCTTTCTAAGAGGAGTCATCTTGTTCCTTGGCTCCTTTTCTGATAAGACTTAATAAACAACTATCTAAGAGCAAAGGTGTGGAAGAGTCCTGTTCATCTGCGGAGCCCGGGTAAGGGCTCGGGGAATCCTCAATTAAGACACGGCAAAGTGTCACACCTCATCAGTGTTTTTTCTCAGTGTTTTGTTCTTAGCAATGCAATACATGGCTAGCTTATATTAGCAGAAGACAGAACGCCATAGACACCAACAGCTACATAGTGCAGAAATACATCGACAGCAGGAATTTTTTCTGGCATTGCATATGGAGGGAGAGAAAGAAGAAAATGGCATAAGACACTGAAATACCACAGAAGAGATTTAGGCAGAAAAATGGCTTCGTAATCAGTGACTATTTCTTCCTCATTGAAAGCTGAAATACAATGTTTCGCTACTATCTTCCTATTCCAAAACGGAAGCAAATGTTCAATTTTAGTTTAGAATCAAGAGTTCGTTCTTTGCTAAATTTGCTGCTACCTGTTTGTCTCATTGCATTTCATTGCATACATTCATTTTTAAATTATATCTCTATTTTAAAATTTAACAAGTAAAATAGAATTAAAGAGCTTAACAAAGCACTTAACAGAAGTCTAAGCACTATGGCCTTTCCATTTCACTGGCACTCCTTTTTCAGAAGTAGTGACTTTGAATAGCAAAAATAACAGAGGATATTGAGTAAAAAAAATACTTAATATGGCAAATACGAAACTCCTGATTTTTCCCGTAGTTGCTTATGTGACTTTGGATCAATCACTGACTTACTGTGCACCCCTTCCTTTGCTTATAACACAAGCTCTGTAGGGCAGGGACTGCTTTCTGCTCCATGGTTTCATGGCTGCAATGCTTCTCTGCCACGCTGGATGCAGGTGGTCACTAAGGATGGACCTCACAGTTTGGGATGTCTGAGTTTTCTGAGACCAAGCATCACAGAGCAGTCAGAGCCAATGATCTGCTGGATACCAGTTTTTCTAACTTGCTAAGATAACTGAAGAAGCACAGACCAGGACATCCAATGAATTAGCTATTTTAGTGAGAGATAAAATAACGTCACCACTTAGTGACAAATGCCATATCAGCTTGCTGAACACTACAAGTGTACTTCTAATATTCTTGCATTATGTAGGCTTGTAGTTAAGATAAACTGGGATTTACAATTTAATACAAATTACTTTGCTCTGGAAAAATTAACTTACTTATTATTTCTGTTGTGAGGCAATAACCAAATCAAACATAGGTGTTTAAGCTCTCATTCTAGCCACTAAATACCTGATTATTGCTTCACAAAGTAACCTGAATATCATAATCTGATACAACTACCTTGTTGTTCAAGTAGTTAGTAAGCTCTGGGCAAATTCTCAGTATTGGGTCCAAACCTCAGCTAAAGAAAACTATGTGGTAATGAAAGGATTCATAGCTGAGTCTCTCAGATTCTGGCATACTCAAAGCATATTCCATTTGCTAAGATTTGTGACAAGATTTTCAGGCCATGTGCCTAGAGCCTGGGGAAATGCAGACTCAGGGTTTTCAGGAATTCCATTAGGAGATGTACGGATGCAGTGCTGGGTCTACAGAAGCTGCACAGATTTGTTTTCACCAGTTTAGCCTCACTGCAGACAAGAGTATAAATAAGGTCAACATACACCACTGAAGTCAGAAATAACTGGAGTAGAGTTTACGGAGTTTTCAAAGGATTTTGTGATTACAAAACCATTATAGTTATTCTGCAAAATTTTTAGTATACTTGTGTAATGTGTAAAATCTCCCAAAGAGTTCACTTTTATTTTGATAGCAAATGCCAAGCAAAAATATTTCATAGTATAATGAGAGAAACCATAAATAGAGCTAAAATTAGAGCTCTGATAGAATGTAGCTCTTCAGGAATGAGGAATGTCAAATATTTCAGACTTTTTGACTATTCTAAAAATTAACAATATTGTAGTAAAGTAACTTAAACTACATGCCACCAAAACCAGTTTCAATTTCGGCAGAGAGCATCAGTTGTTTATAACTATCGATAAATAATTATAACAGTAATTTTATAATAATTTTAGCAGTAAATTAATCAAATATAGATTTGAAATATTAATTAAAATGAGATTATTTCAATACACAATTTTGATTAGGAAAAGAAACATGGAAGAAAATTTGAAATTGCTGCAAATGAAATATAGAATTTCAACATGCCTAAACCAAGCTTTTTTTTAAAAATTTGAAATGACATATGTTTACAAGCTGATTCACATTTTTTAAAAAGAAGAAAAACCCCACAGAATGTTTTATAAAAAGGGCTAAGTACACAGGACAGAAAACAAAATTATCGAGTTTGTGGATACAGATTTTGAAACATTTGGTGTTGATCCAAAATTAAATGTTTATGTTTTATTTTGTAAGGAATCAGAAAATCTTTTATAATCCTACCTGAGTAAAATCTCCCTTCTCCCACTCTACATCTCAAAAATTTCTCTCTTACATGGAAACAAATCCCAATAGATTACATGGAAACAAATCCCAATAGATTACATTAGTCAAAATCTAAGTGTCAAAGAAATCCATTGTCAAGATGGGAAACTTTAGGTCTGAAAAGACTTAAAAGACACACTTGAAATATTAGATTGAGCAGACACGCCACAAGACCTTCATGAAGCCCAGGTACTCCTGCTTTCAGCATGCAGGGAAACTACATCTTCTGTATACTTCAGATGAACTGTAAATACTCTATCAATGTTTAAAAATGTCTGGATATGCAGCAGAGGAATCAGGGGTTTTACACAGAGCGGTAGGCCTGGCTGAGCCGAGAAAATCATAGTATTCCCAAACATACCTCACGTTTCAACACTGAGCATTCCTGGAAGAATCGGATTTACCTTATGGCTTGTGTGCCACATCTGTGAAGCCCGACCGTGGACCTTAGCATAGGCCATGAGGTCCCAAGTGGGTTACTGTATTAGCTCAAGATTAGTTAAGTCTTGGAACTAACATTGACAGGATCTCCAGAAACTGATTTAGACAAAACAATTTTAAGATGCTGAGATTAGCAGATAAATTGTTAAATTTAGTTCCTCAAATGCAACATCATCACACCATCTACTTAACCACTGTTGCCTCTGTGTAAAGTGAAATGCAATTATGAGATAACTAAGAGATTGCTTGGGCTGTTTACCCAGCAGACAAATGTTACTTCAAATGGTATACATCTCATTTAGTTTTCTTCTCAAAGTTATGACACACATCGCATTTATATTTTCATTTTTTGTTGATGATCCTACAATAAACTGTTACGCACAAAAATAAAACAGAAATTATTTTCCCAAAACAAAACTTTCAGTGAAAAAAGAAGAAAAAGAAGTTCTAAAAGTTAAATGTCAAATTTCTAGGCATATCACAAAATTGTCATGAAAAAAATTGAATTTAAAGGCTTGTTTTTTCAGCTTCTTGTTTTGTTCTGAAAACAGAAAGTATATTTTAATCTATAGAAATCCTGTGTGTTTTGTAGATTTCTTAAAACTTCCTCTCCCAACCACATTTTCTCTTCTCACCATCCTCAGTGCAGATGAGAAGGAAAAAGGGCACGTGAGAAGAGAGAGACAGATACAGGCGGTCACTGCCTGAGTGCCAGCCTCAGCCCAATCAGCAGCTCAGACTGGACAGGGTGGTTTAGCTGGATAAACTGCAGGCACAGAGCCCCTCCTGTCTCACTTTACAAGCCCTTGAGACAAGGTGGAAAGTTTTCTGAGAGGTCCTTTGCTTTAGAAATGCTGGGTTCAGATTTCCCATGCTTTCTCCTGCAGCCTCTGATGACGACCATCTGGATTAGGGGGTGGTTTGGCCACCCAAGGTCCTATAGAAATCCCCGTGCTCCTACCTGGACTGTGCAGCACCGTGCCAGGCTGACAGCGTGTCCGTCCCGCAACCCCTCTGGCCTGGTGGCTGGGAGCCGGCTCCGTTCACAGCCTGCACAGCAGTGCTGGAGTGCTGCTGGACGTAAAACAAAAGTCTTCAAAGGGTAAAGTATGTGGGGTGTTTGCATGAGTTCAAGGGTTCCTGACCAAAGCTGGTCTGCACCTGCCCAGCCAGAGCAGGGGTGAGAGAGATATGCCGTATCTGCATCCGCCTATGTCAACATGTCCCCTGCATGGCCTTGGAGTGTGGATTGCTTACACAGTGTGACACGAAGCAATTATTTCATCTAAGAGGCCCTTTCTTTACTTGCTTCTATTTTGTTATGAGGACTTAGAAAAATAAGTTATTTCTCTCCCACGATTTATGAATCTCATAATCTTTGCAATCTGTGCCTGAATACTCTCTGAACGAGATCAGGATTTTATCTCTTGCAAGCAGAGAGTCTATGCAAAGAGGCTGACCCAGAGGCCCATTCCAAAAAGCATTATTTGGGAAGGGATCTTGGTAGGGAGAAACTATGTTTTGGCTAGTTTTGCACTCCAGACAAAGACTTCAGTGGCCCATGGAAATAGAAATGTCACCTTGCCAAGTTTAACATTTTCACACGCCTGAAAAATCCAAGATGCTAACAGTTGGGTAGTGAAGTAAATGGCTTTTTTGAACTCACATGGATCAGATCTTCCATTCCAGAGATACCTAGTAGCTTCATGGTTAATGTACATCAGTTGCTCATGATGCTATCTTCATATATACGCTATCTTTATCCCCTTCATCTTTGTTGCTTTGAAACTAAATGTGTCTTTTTTGGGAGCTAAACTCTTATGATGGACCTAAATGCTGGTTAACGGATTGGAAAAGTAATTTTGAAGTAAATTATATACATGTATATTAAGCACTTGTTCTGACAAGGGAAGGCTCATTCTTTGATCGAAGTCCAATCATTTTGTACCTGTGCTCCTCTATTACAAAAATTTGATATTTTGAAAGCACTAATATTGTGTATCTCCCTCATGCTTGTATCAGAAAGGAAAAAGAAAACCTGAATTGATGTTCCGCAAATGGAATGTACATTGGGCATGAAAATTTCCTGAAGGTGTTTTCTCGAGTTCTGACCATGCAGGGACCAGAGGTTCAGGTAACTCACACCTCCATGAACCCACACGTGTGAGTGGCAGAGGAGAATTTGATCCTGATCCAAGTTGTTGTCAGAACAGTATTAATTCACACCCGGTATTTTGTCTTTTGGGTAATGAATACAGAATCATAAGATTATAAAAATATTAAAACAGGATATCAAGGTATTAGTAGTAATCTCTAATATTCCTTGCTGCTTGTCTTTTTCTGGTTTTATTATTTGATTAAGGTTTTCCCCCTCTAGTTGATGAAATTTTAAAAATTTATCTGGCTTCCAAAAGGGCTTGAACTTTAAGAATGAAGTGGTTTGGACATATCCTAGATGATATATGTTGAACATGGGGAAAAAAACCTTGCCCTTTTTTCTTCCTTTGGTTCTTGCTTTATACGTACACACATTCAACACTGTGGGTCCATCCCAAGACTGTAACTCGAGAGAGATCTCAGGAGCTAAAAGACAGCCTTCCTTATAGGACAGATAATCCTTTACAACAAAGAGGAGTATTTTGAAGTGGGTTTTGGTTTTGGTTTAATAAACACCATTGCAGCTGAGCTATATGCAGGTTTTTAAAAAGAAAAGAAAACGACCCAGTGATTCATGTTCTCAACCTACAGCAGCAAGGTTCTTGTAACATCTACATTTTTTCAGAGAAAAACCTGAAGCATAAACATTCATCGAAAATATTCTCCACTGATGCAATATTACTTCATTTAAGCATGGCCTCCACTGAACATTACTGGGTTGTTGCTAAGAAACACTGATACATGACACCAAATTATATTACTGACATTGAATTTTTACTCCTTTTCATGTTATAGCTTGCTTGAAAACAGCTGCAATTATACCATAAATGGAAGGAAAGCTATCAGCCTCTATTCAGTGCCTTTTGTATTTTAGTTATAGGCTGAAGTCCTTATCTTTTTACTATATGTCTGTAACAGTCCTACAGTATTTCAGTTAAAAGGTATAATACCGACATTATTGATGGTCTGCATCTGCATCTCCTACACAGTCATCTCAACAATAAAACAAATGTTCTCTTTGATTTTCGCCCAATATATGCCAAATTGCAGGAAGCTTGGTCTTAGGGTTTCTCTATTTTCCATGTTAATGTGACAATCCATTTTGACCGGCAGGGAATAAAATAAGAAATATTCAAACTCACAGCTAATGTTTACAGGGTACTTCACCTTTCGCTTGTTTTGATCTATGCAATTGACCAGTTGAAAGCTGAAAATGAATGGATGTTTTTTAATATGTATTGTAAACCCATGTTCTTTTGTATAGCATATGGATAATTTTCTTCTTAAAGAGCCACTCATCCAATAGTTGGTATATAGCAAGTACACACAGCTTGTGCTGTGTGTATATCTTCATTTATAAGAACATAGCATAGCTGTTTGATTATTTTTTTAATAAAAAAAAAAGAGCCCAGAACACCTGTACCTGAAACTGGGATCTCAGCGCAGCCAGCCTTGCAGAAATATACAAGTGTAGAGGGGAGTTCTTCCTGTAGGGTTTAAACCTCAGAGAGTAAAAATGGACAAATGCTAAGACAAGTGGTGCTAGAGTCATAAAGATTTTGCAAAAGGACTAATAATCTAAACCATGTTTGCATGTATAACCTTTAAGTAGCTTGCCCATCATTTCTGTTCCAGGGCGATAGATGGCGGGGGTCCATCTATCCGAGATGTGGAAAAGTGTCTTCAGTCATGGGCTTGGTAAACTGATGAAGAGGGCTTTAAACTGTAGTTGCCAGGGGAGGGGAGCCTCAATCCATTCCACTCCTACCACTTTCCATTTTGATGCCAGGATCAACAAGAGAAGCCCAGAGCCTGGAGAAGGATCACAGGTCAGCAGGAGAGCAGCACAAAGGAATTCCAGCCACTCCAGACAGTAAGCTGGCTTCATCAAGGCCAGCTTCTATGGGAACACACTCAGCATGGGGAATAAAGAAGAGTGAGAGACAGCTCACGTCTACAGGGCTATGATCTTATCAGCTTCATGGCGATGTGGTGGAACATCTCCTATGAAAGGAGTGTTGGACTGGATGGATACAGACTCTTCAGGAAGGACGGGGAAGACAAGGAGGACATGTCACCCTCTGTGTCAGTGACCAGCAGGAGGGCATTGGATCTCAGCCTGGGGATGGGTGAGGAGCTGACCTATGTCATACAGTAATTGCTAAAATATATGGAGGGTCACATCACTCTATTGGGAAAAAAATAAGTAATTTGCAGGACAGAAAAACCACAGAAACATGTACACGAGTAAAGATAAAAGAAATCAGTGCAGTACACGGAACTACATGTTAGTTCGCCAAAAATAAGGAAAAAATAAGGAAGGATGCTTGGCATCTGAAGAAAGATGCAAGAAGTGCAGAGGACTATCTCACATTTCAGGAAAGTGGTCAGAACTTTCTGTGGGCTACAAAGACTAAGACGATGATGCAGATCCACCCACTCATTTAATCTGTGGGAGGAAAAGGGACCACCTTTTTCATTTTTCCTGTGAAAGGGAAGTGGATGATCAGGATAAAAACTACCAGTAGAATAACGCAAGAAGCAGTCTTTCTATAAACATTCCTGAAGAAAGGTTGTGGAAGCTGTAACAGAAAAAAGGAAAACTCACTTTACAGTGACAAGCTGAACCTTCCTTAAAAGTACAGCTAGACAACAGAGAGGATAAAAAGAACAATAAAGGCTGAAAATCTACACTTCTTCAGCCTCATGAATACCAAAGAGAAGAGTTCCAGGATATCTTCTGAAGACTAGGGAAACACCCAGCAGAGCAGAGAATAAAACTGAAGGAATTTAACTCCTCCACCACGACTTCTGGGAAATTCTCTATAAATTTGACTGTAGGAGTAGGTAAACTCATTGTGTTTGCAACCATAAAGCAATAAACCCAGAATATGTGAATGAAATAAAAGAGTGGGCTATTATAACAGCCAAATACCAGATTATCAGATCACATAACATGCTATGTGATACATCATTCACTTTTTAGACAATAAGATACTATATCACTCTATTTTCAATCTGATGTTCCTTATCCCCTCTTTCTTCAATTCTTATTTCCCTTCCTTCTTCTGCTTCCTATTGCAAAAATTTCTGCATACCACCATGGTTCCTGTCTCCCATTTCTTTGACTGTGTGCTGAAAGGCAGTGCAAACTTTTTAGCCTTTGTCATAGCCTGAAATATGCCCTGTGTTCCCCTCAGCTGTATATCTTGCTACTGAGAATATACATATCTTCTGGTTTGCAACATCATCACTGGGTCCATGTGTGCCTTCTGGCAAGGAATTGCTTGTACTTTGATTGCCAGCTGCACAGTGGGGAGGTAAGAGCCTTCTGAAGTTTATTGTGCTTGTTTTGCCTAGAAAATTACAGAAGAAAGGTATTGAGACAATCTGGACTGATACACTCCATTTGCTTTTTGTCCTGTTCTATTATTGCTTCCCTGACTTTGATTATTCATTCCTAAAAATGTCTTCTAATGCATTGTATGGTTAGGGTTAGGGTTAGGGTTATTGTTTTTCTTCTTCCCCAGACATAAGCACTACATTTTTCAAACAATCTTGGGTTTAAAATACTTATTAAGATATTAAGACCCACTGGGATTAGGAGTTTCACTTGATATGCAAGTAAGTTCTAGTAGATTTGAAATATACATATTAACATAGAGTAATAGAGCTACAGAAGGATTTTAACATTCTCCCACCTAAGGAAGGTATTGCAGACCGGCAGCCTTTAAAGAGAACTGCAACTGCTCCAGAGCTTGGGCAGGAAAATTCTTATTCATACCTAACCTGAGACATCCTGATGTGGAGTACCTTTGTTGTTTCAGTCAACTTGCTTTTAATACCCACTAAACAGTATTTCTTGTGAAAGTTTCTTTCCATCTAAGAAAAACAGGACTTATGGTTTTGGTCCAAAAATACAACCTTGATAATTTGTATCGTCTAGTACTATTTAATTGGAGCTCCTCCTCCATATCTGCTTGTTAATACTTGCATTTTCTGATAAAATAAAAAGAGGGTATGTCTGTAGTTTACCACTGAAAAATCTGCAACAGTTAACCTTATAGATTGAAAGACTTGTTATTTCTTATATAACTGTAGTGAAATGCTGCACTACAGCATTGCAAGGACACTACAATAATAAATTGAGGGAGGCAGAATTAGCTCCATAACAATATTTCTCATAAATTATATTTTTAGTTTTCCTCCTTGCCTGCAAGGAACGTTTACTGATCATTTCACTCTCAGAAATGGGAATATCACAATTTGTTTTAATATCCACTATCACAGCAGATATTAGACGCTCCGATTGTTTTTCTTAATAGTCTGAATTGTTTTCTAATTCTTGTTAAAACACATACATGGATTTAACTGTTAACCTTCCTCGGGATGAAATCCAGAAACCCTGAAAGTCCATGATAAAATTGTGATTAACTGAGATAAACTTTAGCCTTGTTCTTCACATCTTTGAAACACGTATAGGCCGCTGTTACACTGCCAGTTGCTCTTACTTGACTACAAGGAGAGAGAAAAAAACCTCAGAACTGGTTACATTCTGCTGTGCATTCTGGATTTCTCTTGAAGGATCTGCACTTGCTTAGTATTTAAGAAACTGGGGTTGCCTACAGATAGGCTTCAATATTGCTTTGGGATTCTATGTTTTGAGACTACTGGATGTTTATATATCTGGAATTATATTCTTACATTCAAGTGCTTCTTGAGTTCGTAAGAAACAGAACCAAAAAACAAACATGAAAGCAAACACAAAAAAGAAACGAACACACATACAAATGCCTCACCCCAAAGCCAGTATTTGTGTTCTATTAGCCTCAGATTTCTCAAACCTACACAAATGAGTAAACACCATAATATAAACACGAAGAAAAATCTTGAGACATCAGAAGTAAGCATTAAGTATTTCTCAATCTCACACAAATGCAACCATAAAAAGAGGATGGAAAGAAGACAACTGGAAGTATATAAATCTTGTTTCAGAAAAAAACACAGTGTAGATGGATATACTGGCAAGGTACTTGTTATTCTCAAACAGAGTGGAACTGATGGTAGGAGTCTACTGCAGTGATTTCAACAAGGTCTACATTAACTCAGAAAAATTTAATCTATAAAAACATTTTTATCTTGATTCTCTTAGTCCTGATACTAGACATCTATCATTGGTGTAAGTATCATCTTGCAGTTTGCAAGGACACTAAAGAAATAAATCCAAGGAATGGCAGGAACTATTCAATTTATTTCCTATTATTTAGGTTGTCTGTTTAGAGGCCACAGAAACCACTGTCCTCGCAATTTCTGCACAACACAACTCAAGAAGCAGCTCATTCAGAAAACACTACTCCTCTGAGCCAATGTCTTGTCTGAACATTAAGCATCATGAAGTTTTATTCAGAACATGGCTGGAAGTGCTTCATTTTCCATTCATTGTCTGCAAACTTTCCCTTCAATTAGTCCTAACTATGATTCTTGAGAATGTTGGTGTTTTCCCAGGGTTCAATAATGTTTGTCTGTCAGACCAGGTTCCAAGTAAAAAGCAGCTAAAAAAATGCTTGCTTGCCCTTTTCGCTTGTCTCAAAGACTGGACCAACATTCAGAAGCAGGAGGTAGAGATTTAGTTTCTCATCTTCCAGGATGGATCTAAACACACGTGTTCTACCTCCTGAAAGAAAAACACATGTTATAAGTGCTGGAATTGAAGTCCATGCTGTCCTCCCCAGTGCTATTTCACTTTGTGTGGAGTAGTTGAATATTCACGTGAAATGGTAATGCTTTCCATGACTTCATGCTCTAGTGACTATGGCAGTTTCCTAGGAGAAGGGAGGGCTGGTGTTCTATTCTTGTTCTAATTAATATTTTGTTATCTCTATTAAATGGAAAAAAAAAAACCAAAAAAAGAAGAAATCAAAACTGTCTCACTCCTGATCCACTCAGCTCCAGTACAGCTCAAAGTCCGGAAGCAGAAATATCAATGTGGTCTGCTTGCAGTCAAGAAGGAATCATCATCATCCATTTCTAGAATAAAGGACTCTTTCTTTCTCAATCAGCAAAAGTGTGTGCCTATGACCCACACTCTCCATTCCTTCCTTCCTTCCTTCCTTCCTTCCTTCCTTCCTTCCTTCCTTCCTTCCTTCCTTCCTTCCTTCCTTCCTTCCTTCCTTCCTTCCTTCCTTC
>RAHM01000438.1:326713-445858 GCA_003713295.1 Parotia lawesii
TCCTTCCTTCCTTCCTTCCTTTTTCTTTCTTCCTTTTTCTTTCTTCCTTCCTTTTTCTTTCTCTTTCTTTCTTTCTCTTTATCTTCCTTCCTTCCTTCCTTCCTTCCTTCCTTCCTTCCTTCCTTCCTTCCTTCCTTCCTTCCTTCCTTCTCCTGCTATTACCTCATTTTGATGCCTTTCATAGGCATCTTTTCACATGCTGCTTCCTGAGTCTGAATGCCAGACACAGCAACATGGAATATTCTTTCGAGACCAGATACCTTGCTGTGCTCTGCACTGTGGTGACTGGATTTCTTTTAACTATAGATCTTAGAAAAGCCACAGCTAATTGAAAAATGAGCAGTTAGGTAAAAAAATTCAAACGTAGTTTCTCAAGAAATTTGGTTTGCTCATCACTAGTGGGTTACAGCTGGGAAGGAAAAAAGGCATGCTAGGAAAATCTTAAAAATAAATTTGAAGAGAATATGAAAGCAAGAGATCTTGGAGACAGAATGAGAAAACATGACATTTTTGGAGAAATGCTATTTTTCTAAAATGTTGAGGTAGGAATGAGAAATTAAGAAATCAAAGCCCAAATTCTCCTTTACTTTTAGTGTTAATTTGCTGTCATTTGAAGTACCATCCCTGCCCTGACAAAATGCCAGGAATCTGCCCTGTAACTCTTATTTTCCACTTTAATTGATATTTCACCATTTATAGGTGTTTTCACCATTTATATGTGCATTTATTTTCTATGCTAAATAAGGCAGAAATAAAACATGAAAGAGAATACTTTAGAAAGAATTCTTCATTCTGAGTGCTGTCTTGAGGAGTATCAAATGTAGTCTGCCACACAAGGTGGAACTTTAAAGCAAAGAGCCCAAATATTTGCACACAGAAGCAAGCAAACAAATCAGGCTAAATAAAGTACAAACAAAATTTCAAAATTTTGGTTAGGATATATTTGATTATTGAAAAAAAGCATAGTAGGAACCCTGCACAAAATGCTGTTTGGATGTTCATGCAGAAGGAAAAGGTTGAAATATTACATATACATATGTTTTCCATATGATAATGACAGCTTTCATAGCAGGTGCCAGACCAGCTAAGATAGCACAATACACCCAGAAAGTTTCTTAGGGTTGCTAGGATAAGGTGAAACATTTTGTTGGTTTTGTGGAAGTGTTAACCTCATCACTCATTCCATCTACGCCCAGTTTGAAACAACATGAATTAATCATCCCTAGTTAATACCTTGAGCTCATCTATTTATTTGTATGACCAGTTTCAGTGCCTTCTTATTATTTTTATTCCCCTGTCCTAGTCACTTAATATAAAAGTTGTTTTTTTTCCTCAGCCTTTCAGCAAAGGTACTGACTGAGTTGTTATTTCCAAATCAAGAGCTGATGTGCAGATCCCTAGTAATGATGATCCTGTTTTCACAGGTATAATCTAGTATAGTTACAGGGCAAGTGAAATATCACAACTTCTGGTTTTTCTCTCTTGAATGACAAGGAACAGAATTTAAATCTTTGACTCTCTCTATATTTCATCATGTCATTCAACAACTCAGACCAAGTTTTTGGGATGGCTCTTCCATTGATCAACAGTGCTATCCACCAAGCCCCACAATGTGTTGTGTTTCCAAACACTTTTCTTCTGGATCTTGTGACCATAGGTGATAAAGAAAAGAACAAGGAAACACATTCTTTTGTGATCCTACAGCTATCAGACAAAGACAGTGACTGTGCTCCTTCTTAGGCATCAAGGCAATTTACACCAAGCCACTAATTTTCAAGGAACAGGGGCAGGTGATGGAATTTTCCCATGGGCTACAGGTTGTTATGGCTGCCACTCCCTGTGTTCAAGCACAAAGCAATCCTCTTCTATAAACCTTCTGTAGCATAAGCACACAACAGTTTATTAGAAACCCTTATAGAACATTGTATTGACGATATTCTCAACCTAATTTTTTCCTAGGAGAAGATAATGAGAACTTGGCACTGTTTATAAGCCAGCAAAACACACTTCTTAAGACCTCGTAGTCACAACAGCCTAAGAACAGCAAAGAGAAGAAGAGATTTCTTTGGTGTTGCTGTTAGTTTGGATAAATTGAACAATTTCTAAAATGTGTCACAGCAGAAAAGTACAGAAGATAAGTCCAAAGGAGCTAGGGGAATATGCAAATTCCTCTGTGTCACATGCAGCTGGAAAAGCAATTGCCCTTGTCTTTGTCGGGGGTCAGTATGAAACTGGTTTCTGGAAGTTCTGGCTCCTTGGGAACCACCAGCTCCCCGGCTACCTGTACCAAATTTGACACATGAGTTTTCCTGAGAGCCCAGGTTATACTCCTACAACAGTTATTAAAAGGAGAACATAGCTGTAGAGCACTTAGCTTTCAATTGAGTGTTTTTCATATGACATTTGGTTTTCAACTGCAAGCAGTTCTAATTAAGACCAAAACCAAACAAAAATCCCCAAACCAAACCAACCAACCAATCAACCAACCAACTAAAGACCAAAAGAAAAAAAAGAAAAAGAAAAAAGAGAAGGGGAAAAAACAGAGATAATAACTCACTCTCTCAGAGCTGATCTTTGACCTTTAAGCTTGTTTAGTGCCAAAAGCACCTGTTGGCAAGTTCTAAAAGTCTGTATATTTCTGATCTTTTGTCCCAATACAGGAAAATTAATTCCAGAAAGGCAAGCTGGGAGATTTACTGCTTTCATCTCAAGCAGCGTACTGTCTTTATGTGTTGATAACAAATTAGATACAAAAATAGGGAATGGTTCAGAGAAAGAACCAAGTAAGTGAGCCAGGCACTACAATACCCTGAAGCCCACATTTTCAACTGTTGTTTAAAACCAGGTCTGCTTACTAACAGAACTCAGTTTCTCTTCAGGTAACTACATGAAATGAAAGTTGGAAGAGAGCTCAGCACTGTGGGTGTCACCAGGGAAATAAAATATTCCTGTGTTTGTGGGTGGTGAACTCTTGTGCAAAGCTGTGCCGTAAAACCACAAAGTCAAAATCAGCACTTCTGAAGTTTAAAATGAAAGCAACAATGAAGCCGTCTATTCACAATCTTTTAAAATATCACAGTGCATTGACTGTGCACACTGAAAATGCTCATTATTGTGGTTAAAAAGACAGAGAAGAAGTTCTCTCTTATTCCACTTTATAGACTGGGAGTAGTCACCAAATTGCATCACAATGTCTCCAACATTTTGAAATATTTTAAGCAGATTTAAATCTTTTGGAACATTAAAACGCCACATGAAAACACAATAATGCTCATTACTGGTCTGAGGAAGGTACAGCATCATAGCAGTCCTGCAGAAATTGCAAACAATGAGAACTGAAGTAGAAAGACTTGATTTAAACCTCCCTTTACGTTCCCATAGGAGGGTGAAAATTTATCATGAATATTTAGGCATGTGAATATCTGAGATTTGTAAAATGTCTTCAGACTCCCACTCTCCTGCCACTGAATCATAGAAGTGCTTAAAATATTCACCTACACAGCACTGACATTCAAAATCCCATGTGTCTAAGCTACATGGGTAGACATGTCCAAATGCTTTCTTAACTGGAAGAGCACGAATAGATATTGACTATTGCATCCTGCTAGAACGCACAGACAAGCTGGTTGTAGGCCAGCCTTCATGTCCGGACTAAGCCCAGATCCCTGCTTGAAGCTCTGCTTATGCCTTTTATCCAGCCATTCTCCATGTAAACTATGCATGGTTTCAACAGGAAATGGAGATCCTTTCATGCCTCTGCCACCTGAAAAATATACCATTGGGAAAGCTAGTCACATTGATATCCTATCTACCATTCAGTTTCATCTACCAATTGTTTTAGACCTTTTCATGAAAAGAGAGATAGTTTTAACAGGAAGAATGTACAACCCTCTCCTGCTCAGGGGCTGGACTAATTTCTAGAGCTGTTGAGTGTGTGTTTCTGCAGATTGAAGTGATCATGGAGAAGAGACATATTTTAACTAAGCAGTGTTTGACTGTATTCAGTGTATTATGTTACAATTATGCCTGTGGCAAGGAGTTTGTGTGCTATACAGCTTACGGTACTTTGAGCTAATTCTTTTGAAGTTAAGAAAAGATTAGTTCAAGGTATTTGTTTAGGGACCCATTTATCACCTTCTGGACTTTGAAGTTCTTTTTCCCACTGTTCCCTAGTGAATTCACTCTCAGTTTTGATCTTTCTTCGTACAAAGTTGAATGATCTCATTATTACATGTTTTAAAAAGAAAAGCCCATAAAGGTATATTCAGGATCTGTAAGTATTTTGCTGAAATACTACATTCCCAGCTTGAGAGGTGTGTATTAAATCTAACATCACGGATTTGATGAAATTCCAAATTCCAAATGCCTGTTTCATAAGTCTATAAAACTCTTACGAACTATTTTAATGAATGAAGGCATTTCAAATTTATGTTGTCACTCATATTGTAGGTATAATATAGAACAGAATATCAAATTGTTCTTATAGTAACAGCCTGTTCACATTTTTCTTTGAAAAATTGTAATTCTGTGCCTTACTGATAAGAGAAATATGCAGTTTTTCCAACAATTTCACATATAAATTTTTTTTAATAGACCACTGACAATTATAAATGATGATACAAGGTTGAAACATGGTAACGTCTGTATTACAGAAATGCTATGTGGTTTGGCAAATCATGCCTTCTTCTGTAAACAAAAGCATACTGGGTTTTAATCTTCTTTCAAACACTCATTTCAATGATTCTTTCATCATGTTTTCCTTCTCTATTTTGACTAAGGGTCTTGGGAGCAGGAACCCTCTCAACATATATTCAAACAGCAGCCACCAAAATGAAGCACACAGCTCACATGATATGCCTAGATATGTCTAGAACTACTACAGTTAGAAAGGCAGCATTAATTTTTAATGCTATTAAATTAAAAGTATTAAAGAACTAATATCTTATTCAGTTATTCAACAAAGTTTTTTCTGGACCAGAATTCTGTTATCTGGTCATGCCTTAAAACAGGAAATATTTTTTTTTAGATAAGCTCACCCACACAAGCCAGCAGGAGCCAGCAAGAGAGGGCAGCTGGAGTCTCACAGAAGTCTTACAGAACACAGGCAGCTTACAAAATCCTAGCTATGTAAACTTAGAGGTTGGGGTCAGACTGCGTCTGTAAATATATCCAAGTGATCCCAATTAAATCACTCCTCTAGATGACAGAATATTTATTAATTTACAGAATCATTGTTTTTTGGTAGGCTCTGCTTGGGGTTTCGGGGAGAGAACCCTAATAACATTTGCCACTCTGTGATGTTTAGATCCTTATAGTAAACATGCATTCCTTCCAACACAAAATTCTAAACAGCCCCAATCACCCAAAAATCTCTCTAAAATATAGAGAGATGAATTAATTTCTGTCATTCTTTAAACAATCTCCACAGTAACAGCAATATTCTTCCATGACAAATATGGCCAGGCAACGGAACAATATAATATCTGTATCATAGGTGGAAGACAGAACTGGCAGGTGATACTGAATCTGTTCCATTTAATTTTTCTTTCAAAATTCTTAGTAGTGTTAGGGCTTTACCAAGCCAAAAATATTTGGATGTGTTTATACAATCATCACTGGCTGACAGGATAGACATGTTAGGAATCATAGAATATTAGTCACACTTGCAAATTAAATAATTTATTATTATATTTATCTGATGCATAATATAAACATAAAATGCTGTACTGCCTACTTCCCAATTTTAAAAGTGCAGGTCAAATAAAATGTCACAAAATAAAGCACACAAGCCTCCTCAGAAGAGTGACACATGGAAAACAAGATGTTTGGGTTCGTTTGTCATGTTTAAAATTCCCCCAGAGTATACTTTTTCCTCCCCATTTTTCTCTGTCTCAAACAAATCAGTGACTACACTAAAGCATAATATTATTCTTAGATAGGAATTCTCAGTATTTTCTACTCTGCTCGGGTGAGACCCCACCAGGAGCACTGTGTCCAGCCCTGGTGTCCCCAGCTTAAGAAGGACATGGAACTGTTGGACCAAGTCCAGAGGAGGCCTCAAACTTGACAAGAGGACTGGAGCACCTCCCATTTAAAGACAGGCTGAGCAAGTTGGGGCTGTTCAGCCTGGAGAAGAGAAGGTTGTGTGAAGACCCCATTGCAACCTGCCAGTATCTGAAGGGGGACTGTAGGGAAGCTGGAGAGGGGCTCTGTCAGGAACGGGGGTGACAGAACAATGGAGTAAAGGGGACAAACTGAAAGAGGGGAAATTTAGGTTAGACATAAGGAATAAAGTCTTTACTGTCAGAGTGCTGAGACATTGGAACAAGTTACCCAGGGATATTATGGAAAACCCAGCCCTGGAAGTGTTCAAGGCCCGGTTAGATAAGGCCTTGAGCCACCTGGCCTAGTGACAGGTGTCCCTGCCCATGGCAGGGGTTTGGGACTAGATGATCTTTAATGTTCCTTCTGATCCTTAACATTCTATGATTCTATGACTGTTATGAAATATTATGAAAATTATGAATATGCTATGAATATTGTGAAAACTGCTATGAATATTATGAAAATTAATATGTTATTCTAGCCATTTGGAGGATGCCTCCTTTCCTTCTTCAAGCCTTTTTTTTCAGTCCTCCTTATAATTAATTCTTCTCACCAAGCTCTAAATCAGCTATATCCTGGGGTCTTCTCACCAGATCAACTCCTGTTCACACTGTGGTCTTCTGCATTTGTTCCCCCCAATAACTCTCTATTGATTTTGCTCCTGGACTAAGTCTGACCTCCAGTTCTCTTCTGGTTCACCTGCAGCCCCTGGATCCCTGGTCCTTGCTGCCCTTTCCCTATGATGAGCACAGAGCAACCAGGAGAAGGGTAGAGAGCAGTTTTCTTGATCTCAAATTGCATATGAGTATTACGAGCATGTTACACAAATTACCACAAAAGCTGTAAAAATTGTTGTCCCTCCACTCAGTCCTGGTGATGCCTCACCTGGAGTCAGCGTCCAGTTCTGGACTCCTCAGCACAACAGAGACACAGAACTGGAGCAGGTCCAGTGTAGGGTGACAAGGATGATCAAGAGACCAGTGCATCTCTATTAGGAGGACAGGCTGAGGGAGTTGGGCCTGTTCAGCCTCAAGAAGAGACAACTGAGAGGGGACCTCATCAATGTCTGTCAGTGTCTGAAGGGAGGGGTCAGAGGAGGGAGCAGGCTCTGCTTGGTGGTTCTGAGCAATAGATTGGCAAGAGACAATGGGCAGTAAGTGATGCACAGGAAATTTCACCTGAACATGAGGAAGAACTTCTTTACTGTGGCACTGACCACACACTGGAACAGGCTGCCCAAAGAGTCCGTGGAGTCTCCCTCACTGGAGATATCCAAGCATTTTCTGGATGCAATTCTCTGCCGTGTGCTCTGGGATGGCCCTGCTTGAGGAGGGAGGCTGGACCAGATGATCCCACTGTGGGCCCTTCCAGCCTGACCCATACTGTGATTCTGTGAATATTTTATTTCCTAAGGTGAGAATCTTAGGATTGCTTTTGTGCTAATAAGTATTCTTTTGATAACAGAATAATCTGAACCACATGCACCAGAAAGAAAATTAAGTTAATCCCAGATGTACTAAATTTCTAAATATCTTTTGAGGTTCAACATATGAGTTTTGAAACTCCTAGTTTTGGAAATACTGGATGCGTATGGCTCATAAGAAAAAATCTCTTTTTGGTGCAACATGTTTTCATTGGAAACATTCTTTCATCTAAACCAAAATATTTTGTGGAAAAAGGTAATTTTCAGAAAGTTTCTTGAACATTATCGAACATTTTGTGTTAACACTTTCAAATATTTCATGGACCAGAACACTCTGCTAGAAGCCCCTATGCTAGGTCTATGCATCTTCACATTGACAAGAACTCATTTCATGTGGGAGAACCATGACTGTTTAAGTGGCTGAGCTGTATTATACCAAAACTACTGTTTCCAACACCATTTCATTAGAAAAGGTAATTTTCCAGATCTCCCTTATGAAGTATGAATCCACTTGAGAAGAAGACAAAAAGAAAAGCTGTCAGTTCAATGGTGGTTTTATAATGTGCATATATAATTTTGGTGCAGGGAAAAACGAAACAAGCAGACCCCTGAATTTCTCAGAGTTTAACACAGAATGGGTAATTTTGGAAGGAACCACAATGGGTCACCTGATCCAACTTCGCTGCTCAAGCAGGGCCATCCTAGAGTACACGGCACAGGATTGGATCCAGGAGGTTGTGGAATGTCTCCAGTAAGGGAGACTCCACAGCCTGTCTGGGCAATCTGTTCCAGTGTGTGGTCACCCACACAGTAAAGAAGTTCTTCCTTATGTTCAGGTGGAACTTCCTGTGCATCAGTTTCTGCTCCAATTTCTAGTACTAAAGTCAGAAGAAAAGGATTTTGAATATTTTCTAACAGTCAAGTGAAACCTATGGTTCTTCCTCTCACCCACCCTTTATATAAGATATGCTTAAAGAATAAGTACCAGGAGCTAAAAGTAAAATATTAACAGGGAAAGGTGGGTGAGGTGGATGAACAAACTTTCATGTCCTGGTATTTTTTAGGTTTGGAACACATCTCTTCAGTAATGGAATTTCTTACTCAATCAAAGATGTAAGAGCTTATGGTTTTTTGGGGTTATTTTAATGGGGGAAAAAAACCCCACAGAGACTGAAAATATCCCATTATGAGCACAGTAATGAACCAGATCTGCAGTTAAGATTGAGAAAATAAGAAATTTGGAAGAAAAGCAGAACAGTAACATTAATTTGGAATTTCCTGTTGAGTAGATAGATTTCAAACTGGGAAATTTCATCTTGAAAATTTTCCTCAAATACCAAACATAGGTTTCTTTCGTCTAAAGATTGAGGTGATACTTTGTGACTGCATTTTTAAAAGTCTAGAGACAGTTTTTTAAAAGAGGGCATAACTCATTCTCTGCTGTCATTTCTATTTCCTGTCTCTTGAGCTCTGTATCTCTGTCCTTAAGAAAACAGCATCATTAGATATAAGTTCTGATGTTACTTTTATTCAGCTCATGCTAAAGTAACCTAAAGGAGAGAAAACTCCACGTTCTAGCCAAGCATGAGAATGAAGCAGAGCATTCTTTTCAATGCATATGTCTATTTCTTACAACACATAGAATCAAAGCAGGCTCAAATACATAAATTAGGTGAGATTTATGTTAGCAAAAAGAGCTTCTGCTATCATCTGAAGTTTTGCACAGCAGGGATACGTTAACTCTGCCATTCTTGTAAGTGCGGCAGTGAGTGAGAGCTGAGACCACGTGGAAAAGGAGGGCAACCAGTCTTTTCCAAAAGTCTGGCCCTTGAGTGTTAGGCAGCAGCTTAACTCTCTGAACTTTTTTGTTTTGGTTAGGTAAAGTGATTGAACTGGCAAGCCAGAGGAGAACAAGAAATAAAAATGAAAGAATCTGAGAGACAGTATGAATTTAGCAATTGGGAGTCATGCTGCAAGTTTTTCTTTTGTACTTGCAGACATACATAGTAGCACGTGGATAAAAAAGAAACCTTAGTGAAAGGAAGAAAGATGACATTTGAACCAAGAGCAGCTATGGTGTTTTTTCACAGGGCACTCTTCAAGCCAGTGCAGTTTCAGCCCCAGCTCCCATTCCTGGAAGCACAGGCTCATATTGGAACAGTGAAAAATTGCTGAAGATTGCTTTCTCTGTGACCAAGGCTATGGTGTTACTTAGTTGTAAACAGAGAAACAAGCATGCTCGAAATGAGGCTCCAAAGATTTGTGGGATGAAAAAGGGCAATGATAAAGTGCTGTCTTAAACAGATGTATGGGAACAGAGTGCGACATGATGTTCCAGTCCAGCTCATCTCTGATTTTTAAGTTTAATGAGTGTATCAGGTAGGAAAGTTGGGCAGGAGAAAAGAGGAGATGGGCAAGAGAAAAACTTCACAGCTGTGACTGAACATATCCAGGCTAGTTGTGAATGAGGCATCTGCTACTGTAGCAGTGAATCTTTGGCAAGGTGAAGTTTAGCACACTCCAAATCCAACTATTTGCTTGCATTTTTGGGTAAATGTTCAGCTACAGCAGCTTTCCAACTGTGCTGCCTCACCTGCATTGCTGGCAGTGTCTCAGCTGAGAATTTTAAAGATAGTTCAAATATACTTACACAAAAAAAAAAAAATCAGAAATATGAGGAAAAAATATCAGGATTTATTTATCTCTGCTACAGCTTCTTCCATGACCAATTTTTGTCTCTGACTAGCTTTTTGAAATTCCTTTAAGGCTCTGTCTCAGATGGCATGGGTGAGTGTGTGAGGAGTAGGAAGCACAACACTAATGCTTTCATAATATGCTCTTGCCTTCATGCTTTGATCTTAAAGATCACAGGTGATAGTAACTGATCCTCTTCTGCTCTATCCCATTCAAACATTAATCTTCAGACAGCACAACAATCTCTGTCCAGATTTGTCTGTATTCATCTGGTGCCATCAGTCATAATCCTGTGAAGGTATTCATAGAGAAATTGGACTCTCAGGGGTTTTTTTGTACTTGGTGTTCCCCAGCTCTACATTTAAGACATGAATATTTTTTGGAAAATTGCGATCTTACTTTTTTTCTCCTTTTTTCTACTTAAAAGTTTTTGTCTTGGAGTTACATACTAGATTTAAAAACTGGCTTTAATTTACTAGAACATCCTGTTAACTTGAATTCCTATCAGAATCTTTCATACCTAAAGCAGATTGCTTCATCAAAACTATTTATAAGTAAAATTTCAAAGACGCTTAAATTAAATCAGGGTGACAATTTGAATTCCTTCAGCCCCACAGAAAACATAATAATGTTGCTCTCCTTTCTAATTTTGAGTTCAAAACTTTTTGTTTTACTTAATAGAGCAGCTGAAGAGAAGTAATCAGAAAAATATAATTCCTATACCAGAGCCAAAAGGAACATAACAAGCTGTTCTTAAGTCTGAAAACAGTTGTTACAGCCAGGGTGGACGTTCAACACACGTATGTCAACACTTGTACAGAAAGGGGTGAAAACAAATTTGTGGGTCTAGATCAACAGGAAGGTTGCTTACATGTTCAACTGGGGGTGATATATGTAAGTAAAGACTAGTAGCCCAGACCTGTGGTAAATATCAACAATTTAAAAGGTGAGAGTTTCTGAAATAAGGACTACAATGTATGTCTCTCTAAACAATAAAATCCACCCATGCTTAACTGGTGTACAGTGAGAGCATAATAAATACAAAACATATCTTCATATTAGCTGGGATGGAAGAAGTGCATACCCAGATTTTGGAGGCAACGTGTTCCAGCATCTCATGTATTGCACTTCTAATAGTATAATACCTATTTAACTCCATGTGTTTTCTGCCTCATTTGATATACTTGGGTTTCCAAGGGGTTAATTAAAACATTAATAGAGACAACATAATAGTTTGATAAATAGTTTAATGGCTTTGTAGAACAGAAAATAGAACTTTAAAGTCTGGTATTTTGGTGGATGACTGAATATGAACCAGCCATGAGCACTCTCAGCCCAGAGAGCCAAAGGTGTCCTGGGCCGCATCCAGAGCCCTGTGGGCAGCAGGGGAGGGAGGGGATTCTGCCCCTCTGCTCTGCCCTGGAGAGACCCACCTGGAGCCCTGCATCCAGCTCTGGGGTCCCTGCACAGGAAGGACAGGGACCTGCTGGAGTGAGTCCAGAGGAGGGCCATGATCAGAGAGGGCTGGAGCACCTCTCCTGCAAGGACAGGCTGAGGGAGTTGAGGCTGTTCAGCCTGGAGAAGAGAAGGTTCCCTGGAGATCTTATAGTATCTTCCAGTACCCAGAGGCGATGATGGGATGAGAGGTAGCCATTTTAGACAGAAAGATAGTAGATTTAGATTTGATTGTAGAACGAAATTATGTATTGTGAGGGTGGTGAGGCATGGGAACAGGTTTGCCTGGAGAATTTGTGGGTGCCTCATCCCTGAAAGTGTTCAAGACCAGGCTGGATTGTGGCCCTGAGCCTGATCTAGTGGAAGGTGTCCCTGCCCATGGAAGGGAGGTTGGAAGGAGATGATCTTTAAGGTCTCTTCCAGCCCAAACCATTCTATGATTCTGTGATAAATTGTTGGGGTGCACTATGTGCTGGAAGAGAGATAGGCCCTGAGGGCCGGAGACAGAGCCTCTTTCCTGAGCCCGGAGGTGACCCTGGGAGTGCATCCAGGTCACCGGGGATGGGCTGAGAGAGGATTGTRGGTTTGTGGACAGAGTTGGACCTATGAGAAGTGATAATTGTAGTTTGTGACATTATAGGGTATTGTTTACCTGTTACCATAATAGGTAATATCTGTGCAATATCCCAGGTGATTGGGGGACACTGAGGTGAACATCTTTCCTGTTTATATGATGTGGTATCCTGTTAGGTGCTGGTATTTAAGGGAATTCTGGGTGCACAATAAACGGCTTTGCACTTTTCCTATCTTGTGTGCGGAGTCCATGCCCTTGCGTGATTACTGCAAAAAATATCTGGTAAAATGAGATTAAAGTTTTGTTTGGCACATTTGTTTGTGTGAAAACTGCAAATTACTTATTTACTACATGCTGTGCTGTTGAAGATTGAAAATCCTGATTGTGAATTCATTGTGCCAGAATAAAAAATGGATATACTTATGTTAAAGCTTCAGGTCAGCCTCTTATGGTTTAAAGATCCATGATTCTAGCTATAGCTCCCATTTACATTCTATACATTAAGAAGACTCGATTTTAACTTTTCATGACAGTCTTGAGGAGTGCAGTAATGCACTGCATTTATATAGGAGGAAATAAAATAGAAAATATGTGTCATGATATGCCATTATTGCATAACCTCTCAAAAAGAAAAAGGCAGCAAGAAGTAGTTTTAGGGAAATAGCAGCTCAAGTTTGTGAAACAGAGTATTGGAATAAATTACAAAAGGTAATCCCATCTATCTTTTGAACCTTTGTTTTAGTGCAACTAAAGTAATTCTAAATTTGCTATGCACGTGTGATCTGCCTTTCCATTCCCTGAATGAATTTGCATTCATTCAGAGGAGATGCTTTTTCATGAAGGATCATTCCTTGTCTCCCAATATGATAATGAAAGCAATGTCTGGAGATGTTGCACATAAAGTTTCAACAAACAGGTGCACTACCTGCGATAAATTGTTTTATTGTCTAATGAAAAACATTAAGTAATTTGATCCTGCTCACCCTTCAGTGAAAAAAGTTTACAAGAAGCTGAAGAACACACCACACACCAGCATGTGCTTTGCAATACACGTCAGAGGATAATTTATCATGCAGGTACATGCTCAAGAGTCGAAGCCGTGACACTTGCAAAGGGGATAATGGGTTCTCATATCTTTTGAACTGTGTCAGAGGAAACAGGGCTGGGCGAGATGGCACAACAGAGTGTTCCAACAGCTTTCTACTGCTGTTGTCATGCCACCATCCCTTGATCTGAATGCTGCTAAAATGAATCAAGGTTCTTTATACATAATTCACTGTCATTGGCATTGCTGCCTTTCTTAATTCTACAAGACAAAGAAAACGAAATTATGAAATACAAAGTAGAGCTACCTCAGAGAACCGACATGACTTTATGAGGCTGAGAACTGATATTGAGCAGTATAACTTCCAGTTATCACCAGAAAGTAATAATAAAAATTCTGCAAAAGCTACCTCAGGTAATAGAAGTCATTGTTCGGTGCATTACTGAAATGAGTTCTATTTCTGCCTAGGAGACCCTCATATTTATTTTCCCTGAAATTTAACTCCTTTCAGTTAAGGACAAGCTTAAGCTTCACATTATTTTCTACAGCAAACAAAATTTGTATACAGTCATATATGTCAAGCTCTTCAAGTGAAAAAATATGAGTATTTATCTAGTCCTACCTGAAACTACAAGGAAGAGTTTTCCCTGTCTGTAGATTTTTGCTTTTGTCTCAAACATTACAGGTCTGTCTGCAACTCAGACATCACCATTTAATAGTACAGTATGTTCTCTGCTTCTACTACTGTGTCAGAGGTATACGGCATTGACTTGGTGCCTTAAGCAAACAAAAGAGTAAAAGAATAATCAGACAGTCGATAAAAGGATCTTCAGTTAGAGTAGACTTTGACTTTTGTAATTCTTTACAAATACCAGTTCATTTAAGGTTACCTTGTTTGTGCAAAGTGAGAACTACTTGTGATGAGTTCAAACCCAGCCTGTTCATTGACAGGGTGGATCTCATTAGCAATTTAATGTGATTGAAATTATAAAAGCCTTCAATGTTACAATAGAATGCTATTCAATATTAAATTTCTTCACCAACTTATCTCTTGGCATTCAAAGGAGTACAAACTGAAAATAGGCTAAAAGAATCACTTTTTATCATGGCCACTGTTTCTGTACATGAAAGCTACTGTAATAGCTCATCCCCATTAAAACAAATATGAAAATAAACTCATGGACATCTGCAGCTGCAAAGACATCTTTTCCATATCAGCTGACTTTTATGAACTTGAGACATATCCAAGCTCCCCTAATCAGTGCCAAATCCTCTTCTTGTTTCAGAATCATTACTAGCCTGAGATATCTTTATCCTGAAACATCATGAAAGAACTTTGGGTGCCCTCCCTCAGGTAATCAATATTACTTCACTACGGACCTGACAAAAGCTATTTTCTTGGTAAAATAACAACTTAATCAAGGCTTGTGTCCTCCAGGTGGAGTCAGTCAAGAAATCAGAACTGACATATCTTTCTGCTCTGAAATACAAATTCAGCTGACCATTAAAAAAAAGAAAAAAAAAGCAGTGATAAAAATATCCTTCAGAGGATTCCTCATTCTTACCATTGGAGACAGAGAACAGGTATTTTCGTTAAGCAGAATACAGATCAGAAAAGCCTGAGAGATGCTTTAGAAAACGTGGCTAGCCAAACCAAGATCAAGAGGAAGACATACCCAAAGACAAACACCTGGACAGGTATGAGGGGCAGGAGGGTATCCAACAGGACTATGAAATAAATAGATTTCAGCGAGCAGGTGACGGGAACAGAGGAAACAATCAAATATAACAGCAGTGAGAGAAAAGGGTCAGGCACCAGGAATGAGGAAACTAAGGCAGCAGCAGGGTTAGGACTGAAGTGAGGACAATCAAAGGAGTAGCAGACACAGATGAGTGGACATCAGGCACTCCAGGACATGAGACGTGCCTATATCCAAGGTCACACTGAGGAGGAGAAAACAAGTTGTACAATCTCAATATATACCTTGTATTTACAAATCATTGGACAGCCTCCTGGGACAACCTGCAGCTGCAGCAATATTACACGACTGTTCCAATTACAGGATGTGGACAAGTGCAGATCTCACATCCTCAGCAAACATAGGAGAGGCTTCCAGTAACCAGAGGACTGGTTGCAAATCACATTGTAGTCTTGTAACATGCACAGAGGTTCAGTTTGTCCCCTCCACTTTCCCATGACCATTAATGGGCAAAGAGATCCAGCATTTAAAGAATATGATATGAAGAACCTGGGTCTCAAGGACAGCTTTATTCCAAGCATGGATTTAACCATGGTGATCATGAGGAGGGCTGAACAGTCACAGATGTAAATAATGGTTTCTAATTAAAAAAAAAAACCCAACAAAAAACCAAAAAAAACCCACCCGAAAAACCCCTTGGACATTAAAAAACATTATATATTATACCCAGAGCTACACAGGGTTCCAGAGGTTGTCCAGCTAATTTTGTGGAACTCTCTATCACAAGAGATACTTACTATTGATATATTGCAGTATTAGTGATTTTTTCCTTTAACTCTGTTGTTTTCTTAATCCCTTATGGTTCACAGTTGCAGAAATTTATATGAAAAAAACTAAGGAAAACAGAAAATGAGACTAAAACAAAATCTACAGACTGGTGAAAATCTTCTTTGTAGTTTCAGGTAGGACTAAATAATTCTGGGCAACAGAAAAATTCTTGATGATGTCCTTAGTGTAGTGAGATTCTGATGGAATTCATTAGGAATATGGGAAAGAAAGACTTCATTCTCTGAAGAAATATCTGGGCTTATTCATTTACAGGTACCAATTAAATTCTGGGATGTCAGCCCCTTGTACCACCCTCTAAAATACTATTTGAAAAGGGATGGCAAAAAGAACTGTCAAGGGATCTTTCAGACTAGAGCGTACCATTGGGTGTATAGCTGATTCTAAAATACATCGGTGCTTATGGAAATGTGTCGATTTCCCAGCACCCAAAACTGGTACTCAGCGTTGAACTGTAAGTGAAATGATATATAGATACATGGTTTTTAGATGCAAATTCTACTCTTGGCTAGATTTTGAAAATTATGCTAGAATATTTATACAAACTTGATACTTTAGGTATGGAGGCAATATTTCTTAATGATTAGATTTTATGATTTAATAACTAAAGAGTATGCAATATTTCAGAAATTCACATAGTCCCCTGTTCAACTGACTGTTCAGAGTGTTTCTGAAGTTTCTCACTGAGTATTTATACACTCTACTCTGTTTGTACAATCTGATTCTCCAAAGAACACAGCCTACACATGCTTATTTCACATCTTCATCCCAGTTCCTGTAGAGAACACCCTGCCTGGTATTACTGACATACACAAAACCATTTCAGATTATGGTAGTCTAAAAACAGACCCTATTTCAACATTTCAATTCTTAGAGCAGGCTTTAAAAGCAAGGTAGATACAGATCTTTTATTAGGGCCTGCAGTGAAAGAACAAGGGGTAAAGGTTTTAAACTGAAAGAGGGCAGTTTCAGGCTAGGTATAAGGAAGAATTTATTTACAATCAGGATGGTAAAACACTGGAAGAGGTTTCCCACAGAGGTGGTGGATGCCCCATCCCAGAAAACATTCAAGGCCATGTTGGACAGGGCTCTGAGCAATCAGGTCTAGTTGAAGATGTCTGGGCTGACTGCCAGGGAGATTGGACTAGAGGACACCTTTACAGGTCCTTTCCAACCCAAACCATATAATTCTATGATTCCATAATTCATTAACAACAGTTTTTGTTAAAAAATTAAGATAAGAACAAGGTTGTTGCACAGCATAAAGGTACTTGAGATACCTGAATGAGATGAAAACAGCCTAAGAAAAGTAATGGAGCTTTGTTCCTAAGCGTATTGCCCACAGTACATGGCACTGCATTGTGAGATGAAGATGTACCTGAACATTTGAGTTAGTTTTAGATTCAGGTATTTTAAATGACTGTATGAGGGAATCCTAATTTTTTTCCAAATATTTACCTGTGGAGCTATCTAATACTAAAGTAAACAAAGCTACATAAATTTTTGTACATCAAGTAGAAGTGTTATGTAGAAGTAACCTGTGGGTCATGGTCGATGGCAAGTTGGGTAAGAGCCAGCAGTGCCCTGGCAGCCAGGAGGGCCAACCCTGTCCTGGGGGGCATCAGGCACAGCATTGACAGCCGGGCAAGGGAGGGGATTGTCCCCTCTGCTCTGCACTGGGGCAGCCTCACCTCGAGTGCTCGGGGCAGTTTTGGGTGCCAAGAAAAAAGACATTTAACTGCTAGAGTGTCCAAAGGAGGGTCACAAAGAGGGTGAAGGGCCTTGAGGGAAAGCCATATGAGAAGAGGCTGAGGTCACTTGGTCTGTTCAGCCTGGAGGAGACTGAGGGGAGAGCTCATTGCAGTTACAACTTCCTTGTGAGGKGAAGAGAAGGGGCAGGCACTGATCTCTGCTCTGTGGTGACAGTGACAGGACCCGAGGGAATGGCCTGAAGCTCAGTCAGGGGAGGTTTAGGTCGGATATCAGGAAAAGATTTGTCACTCAGAGGGTGGTTGGGCACTGGGACATGGTCCCCAGGGAAGTGGTCAGAGCACCAGCCTGACAGAGTTCAAGAAGTGTTTGGACAATGCTCTCGGGCACACAGTGTGATTCTTGGGGTGTCCTGTGAATGACCAGGAGCTGGACTCAATGATCCTTGTGGGTCCCTTCCAACTCAAGATATTCTATGATTTTATTATTCTAATTCCTGCCTATTAAACATCAATGAAACTTTGTTGCAAGAATAATAAAGGAAATTCCACCATTCCTACGGCAAGGGCCTAAACTGACCAGAAGTAATTAATCTGGTTTGTAGAATATGACATCTCCCTGACATCTCCCTTTAGATAGTACTTGAACTGCCAGCAGAAAGCTAGGAATGTCCAGAATTTATTAAGAATTACTGAAAAAAGAAACCTAATTTTGCATGTAATATATAGCAACACAAACATGTGGCTGAAGAAAAAAAAACGCAAAATTATCAGGGAAATTAAAGTAACAGCAGAAGAACTTGAAAAAGAATAAAATATATAATATGAAAAAACTCTTTTTAAAGTGGCTTGACAGAATCCCCCAAATAAAATGTCCTTGACAGTTAGTATGGTTGAGAGACATTATTAACACATGGTGTATATGCAAGTCCATGCTTATTCCAAAAGATCAGTGAAAATTGCCGGCTACAGAATAATACAGATCTTGTTCTTCTTATTTGAAAGCATGGCTAACATCAGAGCAGTATTCCAGATTTTTATGAGGCCAAGTCTGAAGCTTTTTCTATAGGAAACAAAAACACTTGAAAATAAAAATATTTGGATAATTTGAAGGCAGCAAGGCTTGCAAAACCAATGGAAAACCAGAAATAATCACTCTCCCAGGAACTAAAGAAGTATAAATATGCATTTTAAAAGATAAAGTCTAATGTGCCTCTCAGTTTCAGACTGTTGAGCTGGCACCCTGAAAACAACTAACCTTCCAAGAACACTAAAGCACACATTTAGAAATGCTCAGAAAGGCACAAATTTGCCATTCTAGGAACCAAGGGCTCGAAACTCAGTTTTGTGCATCTTGATTCATCCACCCCGCGGCACTGAGTTCTGTGCAGCTGAAGTGATAGACAAAATGATACTTTGACAACAGAGCTGCAGAGGTGAGAAGAGAATCTTGAATCCCTCTGGAAAGAAAGACCTGTGATGTCCCTTTGAACCTGCAGAGTGAGACAGTTCCCCTGTGTGCTGGGCCTGCAACGGAAAAAAAAATCTCCTGTTGACATTCAATTGAAAAGAAAAATTATCTAAAGTGTGAATCACCATTCATTTGTACCTGTGATGTAATTACATGGCAGGACCTTTGTCAGTCCCTTGCTCAAGAACTTCAAAGATTATGTAAATATATAGACCCCCTCTTCCTTTTAGAAGTGGATTTCTCAATGAGCTTTCAGAAAGATGGGACTGTAGTATGGAGATTCTTCATAAATTTATCCTGAGTAACAGTAGTTGGTGAAAAAGAAATAGTTCATTGGCTTTACATAAAGCAAGACCCATCACACTTATTCATTTGACATTCTTGATTAAATTTACGTACCAAAAAAAAAAATCCCTGGAGAAATAAAATAGTTAACTCCTTGTATTTGCTGGTATATCCTTTTAATTTAAATAGCATTTCTTCTTGTCTTGTGAAAATTTTCAGCTTATTAATCTATAATTTATGCCAATACTTTTGTCTTATAATTGGTATTCCTTTCGTTCTCTAGTGGGTAATCAGAGATTTCCAACAGACTGAGGGAGCAGGCAACCCAAGAAAAATAGCAATTTATTTCTAGGAATGCTATGAACCGGTCATTACAAAAACCTTTGTATTGCTTGACATATCTCCTTATTTGCAAAGGAAGGAGAGCAATGTAGAACAGTCAGGAAACACAAGCAGCTCCTACTGGCATGAAATGGGCCAATTAAACAATGACACTTTTCTGACTGATTCTCCAGCAAAAGCAAGACAAGCATCTTTATACCCGAACCAAAAGGTTTTCTATGTGTTTTGTGAAGAAATATCATCTTCTCATGCCACTAGCCTTCATGAAATAGTTAGGTACTCTTAGCAGCTACTTCTTAACATCCTTTAAACTTTTGCTACTAGCCTACACCATTTGTTTTGAAACACACATGCTCTAAAACTGGGATTGTAAACATCAAGCTATTGAAGTGTAGCCACTAATAGGAAAAATGAATTATAATCACCAAAACTCGGCTTTATCATGAAATGTGCTACCCTACAAAGAGTGCTGATATTGAAGTCTAGGGAACCTATTGCCCTTTGAAAGCTAATGTTTTCCTGAAAAGTAAGTTACAGTTACAGTTACAGTTAAAATCATGGTGTTGACAATCATATCATTATTCCCTCTCTGTCAAAATACATTGCAGTGAAATCCTCGAAATAACAGACATATGCTTCACACAAATCTCTCAACTACACTTCTGTATCCTAGGAAACTATTTAGAAGGGTATTAGGATCTTCTTTACAAGTTATCCCATATTATACATATTACACCAATTTGAACAAAAAAGTCAGAAAACAACAACAACAACACCCTCCCCAATAAAATACTTCAAACACACTTCTCATAAAACAGATCTGAATAAAGCAATTCATGGAAAAATAAATAATCAGGAAAACGATTCAATCATCTAAAGTAATGGAATAATTTATACAACTGAACAATTGAAAAAAGAGTAGAGGAAGAAACACATTATTTAAGTGCTGAGGAATTGAAATCCAGAGGTTGCACAATGCCATCATCCTGGATTTGGGGTGTTAGTCATATAATAAATTGCAGGAAGCTCCTTGAAAGCTGGTCGACATAAATTATAATATTAATACACATATTAAGCTAAATTTCTAAACTGTCTGCTGCAGTACTAAGTATGTATTCTCAAGGCTTAAAACTAGAGGATCACACAAATATCCTTAGAGGCAAAGATCTGAATTAATTTGAATTCCGTAAATCTTGCTTGCTTAACAGGATGGCCATTTCTGTCTCAGCAGAGGCTTTATCTTATTCGACGAAAGGAAGAGTGATCCATTAACTTCATCATGCTTTGTGTTAGGCTACATGAAAACAATGACTCCCTGAAGGCAAATCGGTTTTATTTTCCTGAGATGTAAAGAGCAATAGCTGGGAAGCTCAATAACCTGTATGCAGCATGGGATACTAGGCAAAAGTCCTGCTGATAAAATTTCCCTATCTGATGTGGGCAAGCAAAAAATATCTTTAAAAGTGGCATTCCAGAAATCAAGAAGAAATCTTGTCCTGAGGCAAGTAGGCAGAATTTTTTTTCCATGATATTCAAGAAGGCAGCAGCATTATGTCCTCACCTTGCTTCCATTTATTGTCACCAGTCTATCACTATATTTATGGTATGAATCACTTCTGCTGTTGCTTTGCAGGCGGCACTGGCAGAAATCCCAATTAGCACTGTTGAGGCTGAATAGATTTAATACATACTAGCATTTGGTCTGTTTCAACCAGCAACAGAGAGAAGGAAAAAAGGTTCTTAGAGAAAAGTGACCTTACAAAGTACTGCATTACTTCCTTTCTATGTCTGTTTTCTTTATTTCTGTACACCCACAGAACAAAACTTAAAAAGAAAAACAGGTAGGCAGACCTGACATCCCAGTGCCAAGGAGGCCTCTTCTTTTTGACCTTTTGCACATTCTGCTCAGACATTGTTCCCAGACGGGACAATTTCAGTGTCTGTATCTCAGCACACTTGAAAGCATGTCTGTGACTGTGTCTTCTGTGCTCTGTGTGTAAGCCCCACCCGGGAACAGAACTCTTGATTTGTTGATCTCTCTGGTGAGCTCAAACTAGCAAACAAAATAGGTTTTCAGAGGTTTTTTTTTGTTTCTTCCTCATTAAGCCTCAGAATTTGTTTCGTTTCAGATATATACCCTATGGCAGAAAACCAAGCAAATCAGATTTCAGCAGGAGGAAGCACACAACACAACTGTGACAATTACAATTGAGTGGGCTGGGATTTGTTGCTAGCATATGGCTTAATTAAATAGAACCCAATTTTAAAAGGTTACACTGTGTGCAGCTGTTAATATGTAAGCACTCAGTACTGAAGGTGGAGAAAAGCTTCAAGGCAATTTATTCATTTAAACAACAACAAAAAAAGCACCTAAAGAGAAAATTGGAATTGATTTTTTTTTTTTTTAATTCTAGTTTTATTAGTTAGAACCAGGTCCTTAGGTAGCAGATTTAAAATCTGCAGGCAGAAAAATACACTGTGAAGTCGAAAAACTCTTAGACCCATATTCAACAGCAGAAGGAAACAGAATAGGACAGAAAATATTTTTACACAACAAGTAAAAGCTGAGCCTGCCAAAGATGACTACAGTTGCAGCTACGTTACTGCCAACAGTGCATATGTTTCATATGGGCAGCTGAATGCTTTCTATTCAGTGTGTAAGAACCCTGTTCTCCTGGCCTATATTAACTGCAAATGCTCTAAAATTTCTGAAACAGAGCCATACAGAAACCTCTCACATATAATTACTCCGTGCTCTGTAAAACTTCTGAAGGTTTTTTTACACATGTATCTATGGGCTATTGTTCTTAGCATTCCAGTGAAAAGATAGTTGCCTGTACTTCAAATTCAGAGAAAACAGCCAAAACCCAGTAATTCCAAATATGACTAAATTGCATCCTAAGTGGGCTTCTTGGCAAGCCTAGAGAGCCCAGATGAGTTATATTGTGAGAATATGTTAGGTCTCCCTGCTGGTCTCCATGCCCGGATTTTCTCCTTAGAAACAGTGTCCGTATATGTGCGTATGTGGATGGAAAACAGCACAGATTTTGTCCTACAGGGAATCAACGTGCTCAGGGCAAGTGTCCAGGTCTGGAAACTGGGAAGGTTTCCCGGATCCCAAAGTACAGACATAGACACTGAGAGACAGGGTCTGGCTCCTCAGTTCTCTGGTTTTCATAATCCAGTTGTCCAAAAGGGTCTGAAAACTGGCCTAAAAATCTTCGCTGTCCTCTGTTTTTTGATAAAAGCTGTCTTCAGGAAAGAAAGAAGAATTGTGAATTCTGACATGAAAAGCTTCAGGTGCCAGCTCTCAGGTCCTTTGTTCAGAAATCAAAATAAGGACCCGTATAAGCCAGAGGAATCTTGATTAAGACAGAGGAGAAAACATCCACCACTAAAGCAAAACACGTGAGAAAACATGTTTCTGAGGAAAAACTGTGGTACAGCTGTTGAACAGCATCCTGTAAGCAGAACAAACAATATAATCCCGTAGCCATTCCTTCTGTAGGCTTAGGAGAGAGCATTTGAAATTAAAAATACATGGAAGAGAGATAGCTACACCCAAATATGCCACCAAGACATGGAAAATCCATGTATTTGCATCCAATACAGTGGCTATAGACAGTACATTGTTTCCTCATGTCCAATAGATTTGTGACCTATGTAGGCTATGGAAAGATTTCTAGTGTTTTAAACGACCATTTTTTGAATTTCAGAGGCTTTTCCATGCACTTCTCACAACAAATATTAAATCACTCCAAAACTCAAATGCAGCGGTTTTACCTCAAATACACAACAGGGTGTACAAGAGATATATAAAAATAAACACTTTCACATCTCACTGAAACTCTAGATAGCACTTTTTTTCTTAAGAGGTTTTTCACACAAAACATTGACAAAACTACTTTGCTCTCTATCTGGATCAGCCAACAAAACAATAAATGAAAGTGATGTAGTAGTATAACACAACATGCTTCCATTTTCTTCACCGAAAATATTCAAATAAATAATTAGGTCAGACTCATTTGGAGTGATAGTGATATAATCCCTCCATTAAAGTTGCACTTTTCTCTCTATCCTTCTGACCATCAGAAGACAGTTAGTGTGGCTGATAAAAATTTCATATGTTGATCTCCTTCAGGCTACTAGTAACTTCATCTACTTCGGTGTCAGTTGCCAAGGGAACCAACAAACTGAGTCCATGATAAACAGGGTAATCAATTTTAGTTATTTCCTCTGCCTTTCTCTACTAAGCCAAAATGTCCTTCTATCTCATTAAGATAATCCAGCACGGGTTTGGTCTCTTGTTCACTTAATACAGCTCTTACGAAAAACAATCCCTCTGCTGCATCATAACAGTAGAGCTTGATAGCTGTGTGAACTGAAAACTGGCCATATTCACAAATTGCAAATCAAAGCTTGTGGAAGTGGAACAGCTCTTAGTAACTGACTTAAGAAATGTCCAGCCCTTGAAAGGCAGATAGGCAGTGTGGACATATCCACTGGAATTAATTTGTTCTTCATTTTTTTTAATCCACAGCTATACAGAGCTAGCTGAACTGAGAAGAAACAAACCAGAAGGAAGCAAATTGTGGGCTCATACTTTAGACACACATTAAATAAAGACACCTAAGAAGGGCTTCATGGAGTAGAATAACAATGAGATGTAAATCTAGAAAAACATTTTGGAGCAAATTTTTAGAGGAAAAAGTCTTGCTATTATAGTGTTAGCAGAGACAGCTAATGTGGTTACCATTCGAAGTCCCTAAACAATTGTCTGAATGTCTTCGGATGTTTTCATCCCCCTCTTCTGCTGACAAAGTCAGTAGGACTGTTTGGAAGGACTGTTTGGAAACTGCTGCCAACGAAAAAGGTTGGTTCTGTTGTTTGTTCATAACAGCTAGACTTAAAGGTGGCACAGAATAGGTAACTACAGCCCTTCCCTGGCTTCCATATCTTCCCAAAAGGTTTAGCTTTTGAATCAGATTTCAATTCCACTGAAAATTTCCTGGAATATCCTTTTGATAGGCATAATTAGTATTTGGATTGTCTAACTTAGGAAAGAATAAGAATTCGTCCAAAAGTATCCACTCAGGCCTATGTCAAAACACTGATAGCCATTAATTCTACTTTTATAATGCTATCAGATATTTATTGTATTTTTACGGCATATACAGAAATATCCCAGGTAAAGAGATAATAAACTTTTGGAAAGGTTCATTTAAAAGTTGCCTGGGATAAATATGTAGTTAAAAGATTTAGAATTGGAAGATCCTACCCTACTAGACCTGGCTTCTTAAACTCTTACTCTTGCCAAGATGTTACCATAGGGAATGGCTTTGAACAGTCCTGAGACCAGATCTCTCTGCAGTAGCTCTGCCAGCCCTCATCAGGCTGGAATATCACACCAATGAAACCAAAGATCTGGAAAGTGTTTGGCAATATGCTCAGAGCCCAAATCACCCAGCCATGACCTAAGGAAAAAAATCTCCTCAGGGTTTAGAATATAGATAATTCAGAGATTTTTTTTAATGGACTACCCTCATATTCAAAGGTCAAAAGGTCTGTTGAGATGTCCCATTACCAGATTACCTTTTGAGACCTTTCACCTGGCTCTTACCCAAGGAGCCCTGTGCACTTCCTGTAGACAACAATTCTACAAGTTCTATAAATATTACGGCCAATAATAAGACATCCTACTTGTTGTTGTTTTTATTATTGTTATTATTATTAAAATAATAATAATAATAATAGTATTTTATTGTATTTTGTGATAAGCCATGAAACAAGAGATTAACTTCTATGAAAAATATAGAACATCTTTACTCTTTTTACGCTAAGATTTTTGTGCAGTTTTTATCAGATCTTTAATTTTTAAGAGAGAGGGAAATAATTTGTCATGTTATAGTCTACTTACAGGACCATTATTAATGCATCATAACATTTAAAAAGCATGTTTAGCATTTAACACTGCTCTCAGTTGCTTCGCTAATATTTCTTAAATGCCAACATAACTAATAACACAAAGCCATTAAAAAGCAACAGATATTTAAATATAAACCATTGCTTTAACACTCTATCTAATATCTTCTTTTGTTGATGGCAGTAAAGGAAGGTAATTTACATATATGCTTTGATTTAGCAATTCAGGTTGAACAGATAAAGGAGACCTCTGATGAACAAACAGTTACAGTTACAAGTTGTAATAATTGGTGGGTTTGGAGGACAGCTTCGGTAGATGGCCCAACCTTTTAGTACTCATCAGGTTCTGTTGAACCTTAGCAGTAAGAGAAATGTGCAAAATAAATTTAAATATATGATAGATGTGCTGTTAACACCTTCAAATGCTTTAACATCTCCTTCTGGATTTATTTTATTCTGCTTCTCTGGTTGCACTGAGAGACTGTTGCTACTATTGGGGTTTTTTTTTTTCTGCATGGCGAATTGTGTGCACTGTAGACCAATCAACTGTGATTCTAAGCACTGAAGATGGGTTTTCTATCTCCATGGCCTCTGAGGAGCTTTAGCTGCTGGAAGTCCTGGTGATGCCATTTGGAGAGATAGAAATTCTAGACTCATTAGTGATTTCTAAACAGCACATCACAGAATGTGTTGACCACAAGCACCGCATGGCTGTGAGAAATGTCGTACTTTGGTTCCAGAATGCCCTCTTAATTGTCACCATTCACTGTGCCTTGGCTCAAAACATGGGGAGAACTAAGAGCATCCAACCTTGTTTCCTTTCAGACAATGGCAATCTGGAAGAGCTTCTCTTCCCTACTCTCCTTCCATGCAAATTACTGTCACAGGCACTGCCACTGGTAGGATCTCTTTGAAGCTTCTGCTTCTTTCCCAAGCAGAACTGGTTCCAGAAATGGGGACCCAACCAACAAATGCAGGAAGCTTCATGTTCAGAACAAGATTTATCTGTGGTTCTGGGCTACAACCTCTCTTTCTGTATGCGTTGCTTTGCAGGTAAGAGGGGATGGGAGGGCTGTGAAAGACAATCTGATGAGCATACAGATAAGCAAAGCCCTCTACATAAGAGGTGGCAGCAGCAAGTGTATGAACGGGAAGAAATGCGACTCATAATCAGAAATTTTGGGTTCAGTCTAATGCAGTTTGATTTCACTCTTTTTTCTGGGCATGATCCTTCTTCTTCTTGTCCCTTTCTCTTCATGTCTTCTTCTCTCTTTGTATTTGCTTATTCATGAGGAGAAACTGGTCCTTGCAGAAACTGTTATCTCATCTGCTCTGTACTTCAGCTAAGGTATATCTGACTAAAGGACAATGCAACAAAGGAAGCCTTAGTTATGTGCTCAAAAGCTTGCAAAGTCCAGTCCATGGTGGGATAAATGAGTAGCCTCAGTCCACTGTGGGATAAATGAGTGGCCTCAGGAATGTTTAGCAAAGATTTGCACCAAAATAAATCTGGATCCAGACAAGACTCTTCTTTTAAAGTCATTTTGAGGCTGGTAAGTCAGTTTATTTGCCTCCTCTCCTATGTAGCCAAAACTAAACTGATGTATTAAATTTTTAAAGGCACCTATACCTTCATCATTACCCTCCTTCCTCACCTCCAACTTCCTCTCTTAAATGGCTACTGGTATGTAGTTAAGACTGAAATAAAGTACTAAAATATTTATTTGTAAATAACAGCAATCTTAAAGGCCCCAGATGTGCTTGTCCCTTCTTTATCGTGGCTTGGATTGAAAATACATTCATGAGAATTACCATAGTCTTTATAAATTCTGGTTAGACTTTAAATTATTGGTTTTATCTTTTGACCATAAGTAAGCAATTTAAGGTATTCCACTTAATCATTTATGCTGCTGTGACTTTCATATTTTCAAGCTGATATAAATTAAAATACAGCTCATATCATCAATTTTAACACACTTAAGGTTTTAGAGCATTCCATTTCTTACACCTATGCAAATAATTATTTTTCAATTTTGAATTTAATATATGCAGTATAATTATTTGATCTTTCAGAATTATCTGTATTGGTTGAAACAGAAATACGAAGGGCCATAACACAAAAACACTACCACAATAACTTTATAATTAATTGAGAAACTGAGCATTTATTTCCCACCTGCTTGTAGAGTCCACAAAGTCCAGAGTCTGCCCTGTGCTAAACAAGCTGTGCTCCCTTTAATGATGTCCATTTAATTATGAATGAAACCATGATATCATAAACTAACAGACACAAAGTATTTTTTTACAGAAAACCTAATAGAATACCACCAGAAAATTAGGTCTGCCATATTTTTTTTTCAAATTACTACTGGCCCTCAAATGTGCAGGGTGCAGACAAGATTTTTCAGACATGTTCACTAGACTCTAACTTTGCCTTGAGCTCCACATTTTCTTATGCTGTTTTGATTTGGGTTTTTTTTTTTGTAAGAGATACATGTTTATGAGATGCAATTGGAAATCTGCCTGGGTTAGAGGAACATGTCTATCTAGAATGGATCAGTATTTGCACCCTGATTTGCACTTCTCTGGCAAATATCAGCTCTAGAATACCCATGAAATACTTTTATATCTCATCCCAGACCAACAAAACTTAAAATATCAAGTACATTAAAAAAATCACTCTAGCTGTGATGACATTAATCATGTGCTAAAGTGTGTGTCAGGATAAGGCGTGACAACAGAGGAAGGCTGTGAAAAGAACACAGATAATTCTCACAACCATCAAAGAAGTTATTCATAAAGGAATAATACTCATCATGTGCAAAGATGGTGGAATCCAGCCCCATCTAACCAGTATTTTGCTCAGATTTGAAAGCACTGAGAACTATTAAATGCCCACTTATTCGTTAATCCAGTTTGTGCCAATGTACACTGTGAGACATTCTATTATGTGATGGGAAACAAAAATTAATGACATCTTACAGCATTCACTGGGGGGTGATGGGTGTGGATAGTGAAGGGGGAAGAAGGAAAACAAAAGGCAGGCAATTTTTATGGTTGTAGCTTGGACATCCATTTAATCTCAAATATTCAGCATAATGAGTTGAAATAAAACAGTGAAGAAATTTTATCTCCTTTTCGGGATTAGTTGGTATACCTTCTTGTTAGCTGCCTGGTTTAGGATTCAAGTCAATATTTCAAAATAACTCCTGCAGGCAAATTGTTTTCACTATCTGATGAGAGACTGAGCTCGTTCGCATGGTGATATTTAGCTTGTGACACTTTTACAGCACTCTGACAGTTTGCAAAATAGAGTGGCCTCTGCAGCTTTTTGAGAATGATAATTAGATCACTCCATTTCATTTATTTAGGATGTACAGCCACAGTTATCTTTAAATGGTTGAAATTGCCTGACGCTGGAAAATAATTCCACCCTGCTTTACCTGTAATTGATCTAGCTGGAATAATCCCGTATTTCATACCTGTATCATCCTTTCATGTAAGTAATCAATCTGAATGACGCTAACTAATACAATGCAAGAGACATAAACTTTAAATGTTGAGGTTTCCACCACAGGAAAATTGTTCTTTGTGTTCAGTTTGACAGACCTCACTCATTAAGAGACGATCAAATGGCAAACAGAGGTTGGTGCTGACGGGCGGCTGTTAATCTACACAACATGAGAGCTGTCAGCTTCCCCACGGCATGGTCAGAGATAAACCTCCCTGTCTCTTCACAGTAATGCCCAGATCTTATCTGAGAAGCACAGCCAAACCTGTCCTGATAATGATTTCCATTAGGCAAACATCCACACAGCACTTGGAAGTGCTGTCAAGGTACCACTTTCATTCTTTAATTGTCAGTTAAAGATCCAGTGATGAATTTTGCCCTGGATCTGTCTGAAGGACAAAGATTCAGTGCCAACACTTCCTCTCAAAGCAATTAGCTGGAGAACCACAGAAGCCAAGGAAATTTAGCTCGGTCTTGGCTGATATTTCTGAAAGAGCAAAAGAACTCAGAGTACCTGCTATTTCTAAATTTAAAAGAAAAAAGAAGGAAAAAAAGATAAAATACTCAGAAAGGATAGAATTTAGACAATTAAAGGCCAACATGATCTTCACTGTGTGCTTGTTTCTCCAGATCATTGACAAAAACACTGAATAAAACCTGTACCTCGCCAGCACTGCAGACTCGCTTTCCATTATGAAAAGCCCTAGCCTTCACTTCCTACACCTTAATCAGTTTCCAGTCCTCAAAAGACCTGGCCCCCAAACCCATGGCAATTTACAAAAGAAAAAACACTCAGAAAATCAGCCCAATCCTGATTAAAATCAAGAATTGTGCCCTTTCAAAATTTTTCGTGTTACGTACACACATGCACACACAGAACGAGGTGTTAATAAGACAGGTCAGGAGGAAGGGAAGGAAGAGAGAGAGGGAAAGAACCTCTGCACTTATTCATTCCCTCTTTTTTTTTGTTGGGGAGTGCTACAGAAACCATATTGGTGATCAGGAATATTAAATAGTGCAAGAACAGTACAGTGCTCTAAAGAACACACACATAATTAGACCCTTGGATTAATAAACCATATTGTAAAGGGAGTCCCATAAGCAGCCTAAAAATATTTTTTTTTCAGCATTCTTGACCATAAAGAATGCCAGAAAGACAGCTATAATGAAAGCGCTCACAAAGTAAAACAATTAAGATGCTATAGAAAATGTGATGTTGGAAAAATAAATGGCTAGGACAAATTAGGAAACCTGAAAAAAAGTGAAGTGACAAGGTAAAAGAATTTATTTTCTCCGGCTGTACTAATAAGTCAGGGAAGCTGATGGTAAATACAAGTGAGTAAGCCCTACCAAACTGCAAAATGTGATCGAGAAAACCACAGCTACATCAGAGGGAAAAAGCATTCCTAGTAGAAGTACCAAAATGACAGGCATAGCTTTGTTTGCCCAAAGGCTATTCCAAAACAGGTAGGCATGATGACACTCATAAGATACCAGCATAAATAGAACATGAAAGCACACAGCAAAGATCCCTCTGAGAACAATCATCTCTCTGGTCAACTGAGTTTTTACGCATGACCACAAAATGCTGTATTATGGAGTTAGTCAGTATGTTGCTTGGCTTCCAAAACAGGGACAAAATGGTTGTAACATATATTAGAACCTAGCCATCAGAAAACAAAAACAAAAAAAAAACCCCAACAAAACAAAAACAGAATAACCAAAAGCAAAGGCATAAAGAGGGAGAAAAAGGGACTATGAGACTGGAAATTCTTGTTGAAACATGGCATTTGACAGGCCATAGACCTAGAGGACATAAGGAACCCTATGTTTCTTTCTCAGGAACATGACTTCAAAATTATATTGTCACTTCAAGACTATTTTCTTCTTTTGTGCCATGCACAAATGCTGCAGATGTGTTGACTATAACAATTTTAGTTGTTATGCAAGACTGGTGGAGACTAAATATTTCTTCATATTGAGTGGGCCACTGTAACGAAGAGCATAAGACCAGCACACTTGGAAACTTACACAATCTTTAAAGTATATTTATACTTACAATAGGAATCTTTGTCTAGAATGCATTATAAGAGGACTTGAGAGTAGGTATTTCAAATAAAGCCCATTTGCTTTTAGCCATCTATCATGTTGAGCTCATATCACATTCTATTCTTGTTAAAAGTACCTAAAGTCCACAGATCCAAAACAGATATTTCAATGAAACTTGTTTGGAAAAATGTTAAGAATGCAATGTGGTACTGCAGAGATTAATTGAACTACCATGTTCCAAGGTAGTCTGTAATGAAATTACAAAAATCTGCCCTGGAGTTTTCATTAGCACTAATACATTTGTGCTTGAGACAGAAATGATTGTGTTTTTCTTAATATAGGATAATTTGGTTAGGAAGCAAATTTGATTATTCTTATAATCTTTCTGCACACTAATGATTTGAAAGCAGTATATTCAACATACCTCACTGAGCAGTGTAGCATGGTTGGCATGGCATTGGCTAAGAGAAATAAGAGTATGTTTTGAGTAGCGAGCTCTCACCCTTCCTTGTTTATCTGTGTCTCAACATGGAGGTTCTGTGGGCCATGCACAGGGCCTGGTGACACTGCTTATATTTGCCAGTATCTACACTTGCTGGTCAGCCCACTGCTTGCAGAACTCATGGAGAAGAGTGCAGTAGTGCTGTGGTTTATCCCCACCCAGAGCTCGGCCCCGCGCAGCTGCTCGCTTGCTCCCCAGGGCTACTATGAGGAAAATCAACTCCACCCCAGCCAAAACCTTCACAGTTGTACCTCTGCAGGTCTGTTAGCCAGCTATGAATAGCTTCAATAATAGGTCTGCTCCTGGAAGAGGAAACTGAAAAAGAGATGAAGACCTGGAAATTATTCAGAAAAGAAGTCTAAGAATGACCTGAAAATCCATTCTGTAACCCCACCTGGACAAGGTGAAGTGGTCTGTAACTGCATACAAGAGGAAATCTCTAATACTAGACAGTTCCTTCATCAACCCCAAAAGGCATAATAGAATTCAGCAATTACAAACTGACACTAGAAGACATTATTGTTTCCCAGCGCTGCAACAATTTGTGTGTGTACACAGTGTACACTCTGTTAGTTCAACAATGTAGTTTAAATCATTGATTGGATATTTGTTATTCTGGTACAGAAATTATTGGCTTATGAACATTTGTTTTGCAGCAGGTCAGGATGATGAATTATAAGATTTGTCCTCTGCTCTTAAAATCCAAGGCTATGCCATTTTCATGGAAGGCATAATTTACTACAAAGGCCAGCTTCTGGTGTTCCTGGGGACTTTGAATACACTTTATTCCCTCCAGTCATTCTTACTGAACAAGTTTGACACTATAAGCAGGTTCTCAGAGACAGTGATGTCAGAAAGTGAATAAATAAGAGAAATGAGAATAAAAATGAGTGAAACAGCATCTTGAGAATCCTGCCTGCCATTTGTATGGTGCTTTTGCCTCAAAGTACTTTGCAAAGGTTTATTACATTATTATTATAATAATTTGAAGACTAGAGAGATTTAGAAAAAACACAAATAAAAAGATGTGTAAGAAAACTTCAAAATGGAGCTCAGGTCTTTTTCCAGTCCCCAACCCTGAGCAAAGGGAACTAGAGTGCCTCCTTTAGAAACATTAAGTATGTCTGAACTATTGACAAAGATCCTGATCTAACAGAGGAATTAATAGATCATTTACTCAAAAGCATAATTGTGAGCTTTCAGAATGGCAAGCTTTAAAGTGATAAGCACAGGACAAACCCAGACTGGAAAATTAATACTAAACAAGAAAATAAAAAAAGGCATTAAATGGAGGTAGCACACATACATCAGAATTTTTCTTCATACTATTCATACTAGACAAACAAGAAGGAAACTCTCATATTTGCWCCAAAATCTCATCAAAATAAAAATAATTTAACTTGACTGAACTGCAAAACTGTTTTCAAATCAGTTCTCACTCTTTGTTTTGTTTGGGTTTTTTAACAAAATATTTTATGGCTAGAATGAATAAATTATACCCAGGCAGTAAAGTAACACAAGGAAGAAAGACAAAACTCACCTGTGACACACAGCTTGGTGAGCCATTTCACATGGGGAACGGGATTACCAAACTGCAACATGCTGGTGAGCCCAATAAGTGACAAGACAAGGTGAAAGTTAGTGACACAAGGTTTAGCATCCCTGTTTCATATCCAGTCCAAAGGGGTAGCAGAAGCAAGTGTGCCACGTGCAGTTCCTATGGGAGTATTCACTGGCAATCCCCATACACCCAGCAATGCATGTCCAGGCATTGCTTCTGGGGATCTGTTTTAAACACTGGAGATGTTTGTATTACCAAAAAAACCTAGAACTTGTGCCCTGCAACCATATAGTCTATTCTTGAACTGAAATCAAATAGTCTATTCATTACTGAAATAAGTATAATAAGCAATATAATTGCTGAATCAGGTCCAGTGACTAGGTACGATACAAAAAGGCAACAATGCTTATTGTTGTCACTGGGAGTGGGTGGCAAGAGTGTCTGGAAATAGAAAATATTACCTTTGAATTGGCATAAATTAGGAAAAAAAGAAGCAAAGAACTAATGGTTGGATTAACAAAAGCATTAAAAGACATGTCATTGCTGTAGGTACCTAAATTAAAAAAAAAAAGTCCTGTTCTACTGCCATCTAGACATGAAAGTGTACTAGTCTTTGGTGATCAAAATTCCAAGATTAATGCTAATAAGCATATGAGGGATATTACCATGATACAATTTTTTGGGCTGTTTTGATAATACTAGGCAGCTTATTGCCTTCCTCATACTTTGAAAATACCAAGCAGGTACTTTGTTTCTCTTCCCTGCTTAGGACTATATTTGTGCCAGTTTTTGAAGGCACACCTGAAAGATGTCTAAGTAGAAAAATGACAGGCTCGTTTGTCTAGAAGCTGTGTGTGATGAAAGGTATTTAAATTGAATAGTGCCTGATACAGCTTCAAAACCCACCTTTGTCTCCCAGAAACATAAACTAATTAACAGATGATTAAGTGCTCTCTGAACCCTTCACATGGAAGGATGTTAGTACAAAATTGCATTTTCAGCTATGTGGACAAAATTACCGTTGCTTTTTGCTCATAGCAGTTCCCATAAATACATGAATCCAATTCTTCAGTAGTTGCTCACCTTTTACAGTTTTTACCTGAGGTTTTTAGACTTCAACTTAAATATGAAGTGTATTTGTGCATGTTTTTGTAAATGGTTAACTGAAAACCCTCCCCCACTGAGAAAGCCAGAAAAGCCAGACCTGATGCTGAGTACACTGTTCATGTGAGATTTACATTACTAAACTTAAGTGTTGAATTGTGATAAAAGAAGAATTTTCGTCATGATGTCTGAAGGTAAATAATTGCGTTCACATGTTTTACCTCCAGCACCTGGCAATCGAAGTGCACCCTGATGCACATGCTTCCACTCCCTCTTCCCTCAGAGGGAGAAGAAGCAGAAACAAATCACAAGGGCACTGAATATAAATCAGATAAAGGAATAACACTCTTGAGTGTTTGTTCAGAGTAGATTAAAGCTGTTGCTCTGGAGTGCGTAGCATTTTCACCCTTTGTTTATGCGCTTGGTGTGCAGCATGTTGAAAAATTAGATACTGCAGATTTCCCCTAATGCCAATAGGAAGCTTTCCATTTATCTTTTGTCAGTGCTAAGACAGTCTTCAGTCATTTTGTCTAAATCTTTTACTTGCTATGGTACAAAAATACCAGCAGCATGGTTACTGCCTTTAAACTCAGCTCTAGCACATTATTCACTGCTTTTTACTGGTACTAAGAAAATGGGTGGTAATCACCTCTGTCAAAGTCATCAGCATCGGGTAAAGCTCTCAGATATTCTTCACTGAAGTCTTTTTTTTTCTTCAGAGCTAAGCCACCAATATCTGTGTCTGGTGTCTCCTTAAGCCTTCTCTTACCTGTCTGCTCATTCATCCAAAGAAAAATCAACTTTCTTTAAAGAATAGTAAACACTGTCTTTGTTTTCAACAGTGATGAGATCTTACCTGTGGACACTCCCTATTTAAATTTGTTGATTATGTGTAAGATCTTAACAGCTTCTTAACTGTTTTAGTGAGCCAAAAGAAGTGTTTACGTTTTCCCAGGATATTACATGTGAAGCGTTAATGCTGAATTTCCAATTGAGTGCATTTTTGCTTTTAAAAGAAGACACTCTACATGTCTCATAACTAGCACACAGCCCAAAAGCCTTATATGGATGAAAGAGACTTACTTTATTAGGTGTACAAGCATAGAGTCATTATTTACCAGCTATTAATTAACTTTCAAAGAACAGATTAGAATTTACTGAGTATTTGTGAAATTATTTTCTCTCTTCATTGCATTCCCTTATGCTGTGTTTCTGGTTATTGGTTAGTACCCTTCCACCAAGAAGAACAGGACAAATGTTTTTGACTTTTCATTTATTCAAAGCTTGTAATTAGAGATATATTAATACCTACTTGGATGAAAAGATCAAATTAGGTTAATCAATGTTCTCTAAAATATGTATTTATCAAATAACCTATTCTGCAAACTAAATACAGTATCTCTCTCCTACAAATAGAGGTGGACACTAAAGCCCATAGTGGTACATCATAATTTTTGTAATACCTATATTATCAAAATACAAAACATCATAAATTTTTCCTATTTTAACAGAACTGTTGCCTTCACACTCATCTGTGAAAGAAAACTTAAAGAGAAAACCTAAATCAAGACCAACCTCCCTTTTTTGTATATAATTTTCAGTTGACAGCTTGGAAACATTTCAGTTCACAGGCTGAAGGAAAAATGCAGGGGAATTTGCTTTTTTAAATTAAGCAACTCAAATTCCAGGATATTTGCTTTCTGTCTACCCAGACACAGTACACTCATCTTTTTTATTGAAACAGATTCATTTGTGCTACCCACACAACAAAGGAAAGTTACTTACACGAAGCAAGTAACTTGAAAGTAAAGAGACATGAGCGAAGCTCTGAAGGTTATAATTTGCTAAGGAAACTTCCCAGCCTGACCATTCCTGAGGCCCCCACAGTCTCACTCCCAAGGTCAAAGACTTTCACTGCTGGGACCAAAGCCCCTCCACCACGGGCGGCTCCGGTGCCCCAAAGGGTCCCTGCTCGGGGTCCCTGCACACCCCACTCAGTCAGACCAGGTTCCCTACATCTCCCCTGGCAGAGTCTCGGATGTTTTGTTCCATAAAGCCATTTATTCACAGCACAGTAACACAGAAACAGCCCGAGCTGGTGCTGCTGAGGAGGGACCCCCAACAAAGGAACCCCTGGGCTTTTATCCCCTCACAGTCTACTTGAGTGCAAGTCTTGCTCTTCCTCCTGAATCTTCGACTTCTACCCCCCTCTCCCTGTCCATCCACCTTGCTAGCATCACGTCTTCATCTCCTTGGTTATCTAAAAGGTCAATGATTCCCAGTTCCTGCTGAGCTCCAGTGTGCATTCACCTGGCTGGCCTCATCCATCTTCATGCCTTTTGTTACTCCAAAGGTTGGCAGTTCACGGCCTCTTGTCTTGGGCTCCCACCCAGAGTTCAATCCGCATTTCAGTCTTGATCTCAACCTGCAGCTTGTGAGCCCTGCTACCTGGACCAGATGTATTTCTCCACCAGTTTAACACAATAATAATATTTTTATAGATTGAGATTCAAAAGGAAAATTCTTAATGATTTCTTACTAATTCTGTTTATTTCTTTCGTGAGTCACCCTCACATCTCCTCAAATGTATTACACTTGAAAGGCAAGAGGTTCTTGTCTTCCTTTCATTAGCTCAAGTCACTTCTAAGGGAACAAAAAACTGTTGCTGTGAGCTTGCAGAGATGTGATCAGGCAAACTGACAGACTTCATGTATTCTGTTATTTATGCACCAGTGATATCACTTGTTCAAATTTCAATTTCAGTTACACTGACAAGTAATAGATTCCCTATAGATAAAAGGGTTTCTTATGCTTTACAAATGTAAAAATGAGAAAAATGTCTGCCTCAACAGAGAACTGTAGATAAGTAAAGAATGCTGATAAACATTTAAAGACAAAAGGAAATAAAAAGACACTATAATATCTCAGACTCATTTCAGAGCATGGCTAAGGTGTGGTGTCCTAATTATCATCTAATTAAGACATTAGTGGCCATTCAGTCTTCTGACAAGCTTTCAAACAAAGCTGAACAGCAACATGGTATATCAACATTTGCCCACAGGCTGGCAACACAAGAACTACAAAGCCTGAAGAGCAATCCAAGAAGCTTTGGGAAGAGAATTTCCGTGCCTGGAGAAAGGGAGATCTGTAACATATAACACAACATTACGAATGCCACTGGGCAGGAAACATCACCAATACTATTTTTTAAATTTCTTTTTTTATTTAGCTCAGATGCTAGCAAAAGCCACCCAGCCTTTCTTCCATGATGGAAAAAATGTACCTTCCATCTATAAACACCCCTTGTTGCATCCTAATTTAGGTAACGATAAGAAGGACGTAAACATTACAATCCCTGCAGGAAGAATTAAACTTAGAAGGAAGAAGAAAATTTATCCCAGCTGTATTTCTGTGTTGCCTTTTTCCACATTTCTGAAAAGAACACACTGAAAGAAGCATCTTTGTTCCTTATGAAAATGCAGATTTCTCCAGCAATCTTGACTTTGGCAATAAAAAGTCGTTCTCCAGATGGGGTTTTCTAGAGGACAGATATTAGCAATAACATCTGCTGCCTGCCTGTGCTAGCTGGAAATTCAGTTTACATACCCAATTCTACTCCCAACAGATTTTTTTTTTTTAATGGCACATTAATCTAAGTGTTTGAAAAAGCTAAATTTCATATGACTCATACCTCTTCCTGTCAGAATAGATTAATAGTCATGTTTATCCACACAGCACATGCAGCCCCACCAGTAAGAGATGGGCTTTCCCGGACTTGAATACGTAACACTAGACTGCCATCAGCCTTTTTGATTTATTATTTCAGTAGGAAAACACAAGAATGAGAGAGCTGGAAGATGCAGGTCTGCTAGTCTACTACTTCTGTAGTCCTCATCTAGCTCACTCTGTGTTCCTCTCAGATCCAGATAAGGACATGATTAAATTCATACAATCATAGAATCACAGAATGGTTTTGGTTGGGAGGCACCTTAAAGATCACATAGTTCCAGGGACCCTCCACTAGACCAGGTTCCTCAGAGCTGCATCCAGCCTGGCCTTGAACACTTTCAGGGATGAGGCATTCACAGCTTCTCTGGGCAACCTGTACCAGTGCCTCACACTCTTGCAGTAAAGAATTTCTCTCTAATATCTAATCTGAACCTACTCTCTGTCAGTTGGAAGCCATTTCTTCTTGTCCTGTCACTACATGTTCTTGTAAAGAATTCTTTATCTTTTTTGTAAGTTGTCTTCAAGTACCGGACAGCCACAATTAGGTCACCCTGGAGCCTTCTCTTCTCCATGATGAACAATCCCAATAATCTCAACCTTTCCTCATATAGGAGAGGTTCTCTATCCCTCTGATCATCTTGGTGGCCTCCTCTGGACTTGCTCTGTCCATGTCCTTCCTGTGCCTGGGACCCCAGAGCTGGATGCAGTGCTCCAGGTGGGTCTCACCAGGGCAGAGCAGAGGGGCAGAATCCCCTCCCTCCCCTGCTGCCCACGGGGCTCTGGCTGCAGCCCAGGACACGTTTGGCTCTCTGGGCTGTGAGTGCCATGGCTGGGGCATGTCCAGCCTCTCACCCACCAGCACCCCCAAGTCCCTCTGGGCAGGGCTGCTCTCGGTCTGTTCATGCCCAGCCTGTGCTGATACCGGGGATTGGCCCTACCCAGGAGCAGCAGCAGCACTCAGTCTTGTTAAATAAACCTTACCAGATTCCCATGGGCCCCTTCTTCAGCTTGTCCAGATCCCTCTGGATGGCATCCCATCCTTCAGGTGTGTCATCGGCACCACTCAGCTTGGTGTGATCTGCTAATGTGCTGAGGGTGCACTCGATTCCTTCATCTATGTCATTAACGAAGATATTAAATTACACTGGTCCCAGTACAGACCCCTGAGGGACATCACTTGTCACTGATGGCCACTGGGACTCTGAGCCATTGACCATTAACCTCTGGATGCAACTGTCCAGCTGCTTTCCTATCCACCTAACAGTCCACCCATCAAATCCATGTCTCTCCAATTCATACCAAAGGACATAGTGGGGGACCCTGTCAAAGACTTTATAGAAGTGCAGATAAATCTGTAGCCCTTCCTTACCCACTGATGTGGTCACCCCATCATGGAAGGCCACTGGGTTGGTCAGACAGGACTTGGTGAAGCCATGCTGGCTGTCTCCAATCACTTCCCTGTCATCCAAGGGATAGCACAGCTTGTAAGAGGATTTGTTACATGGTTTTCACAGGCACAGACATGAGGCTGGAAGGTCAGTCATTCCCAGGATCACCTTTCAAGCCTTCATAAAGATAGGTCCAATGTTTGGGACTCCACCTGACTGCCATGAATTCTCAAATATCATGGCAAGTGGCTTGGCAACTACATCAGCCAACTCTCTCAAGACATCAGGTTCCTAGGACTTAAGTATATTCAGGATCTTCAGGTGGTCACAAACTTGATGTTTACTGGCATTGGTGTTGTGGTTTAAGCCCAACTGGAAATTAAGCAGTATGTAGCCACTCACTCAAGCCTCTTCTCTACCCTGCCAACCTGATGGAATACAGAGGAGAATCAAAGCAAAACTTGTAGGTCAAGATAAGAACAGTTTAATAATTGAAAATAAAGTAAAAAATACAGTAATAATGAAAATAATAATTATAGTGACAAGGGAAAAACAAGTGATGCCCAGTGTAATTGCTTACCACCCACTGACCAATGCCAGACCCCCTTCCTTAACCCAGACTGGCCCCTCTTCATGGTAATTGCCCCCAGTTTACACACCAGGCATGACATTCTATAGTGTGGACTATCCTTTTGGTCAGTTTGGATCACCAGTCCCAGCTAAGCTTCCTCCCAGTTTCTTTTGTGCACCGTCTCACTGGCAGAGAAAAAAGTCCTTGACTTAGCATAAACACAGTTAGCAGAAAACCAAAACATCAGTGTGTTACCAACATCATTCTCATTCCAAATCCAAAACACGGCACTGTAACAGCTACTGAGAAGAAATTAACTCTATCCTAGCCTGAAACCAAGACAAGTGGGAAGTACTTTGCTTGCCCTATCCCCATAAGGATTAGCAGCCCTCTAAAAGACAAGTAGCAAAGTTTGATCTATGCAACAGGTCCTGGCCATCTGTAGGCATACAAGGGAAAAGCAATTCAGTTCATGAAGCTTGTTCTTATCTTTGGGAAAAGGGATTTGAATCTGGGCATTTCTCCAGAAGCCTTTGGAGGGTCATAAATCCCTTGGTGGATGGGAAAACAACAGAGCATTTGAAAAGAGCAATCCCTGTCCCCCTGGGAGAAAACAGGTTTTAAACTTCTGCTTTTAGGGTAATACTCTGAATTTCACAAATTAAATGGAGATGGTAAAGTAATACCTGTCTAACTATATCATATGAAAAAGTCTGAACAGAGATGTATGCAGAAAGTTGGCACAGATCTTCATGATACTGGATCCTGGATCCAATTTAACTGTATAAAAACCAGTACTGCCACACTTACGCTTCTTTTTTTGTAAATCTAGCCCCAGATTTATACATATAATTGTTGCTAATATGTTTTACTGTGTTTACAAAATAAACTGCCCCACAGAAAGTTCTTCAACACATTTGGTGGTTAGTCCTCTTGGGACAGATGTGGCCAGCAGCTAAAGCACTTGTCATTGTCCTTATTAAGCAGAAAGACTCCACATTTCAACACATCTACAACATTAAAATATTGCATAACTGTGAGGTAGCTATGACTAGAGCCTGGCATTTGCAGGCTGGTTTCTGTTCCCAGTAACATGGCTCTCTCCCTCCCCAGGTGGAAAGAACTCACAACTCTCCTTTGCAGGCAAAAACCACCCTCCCCCTTAACAGAACCTGCTGCACTGGCACACTGTATACATTAGAAAAGAGATGGAAAACAGCAGCCTAACACAGTCTGAGAATGGGACACAAATGCCCCAACTCCTGATTATTAACAGCCACGGCAACCTAGACATAGAAATTATCCCATGTATCAGACTGCAATCCAAACCCCAGGATAGTCCTGACTGAGACCTGGAGGAATATCCTTACAGGATCAGTGGTGCTCAGCATGTACATGTCAACCAGTTCTGCAGAAAATATTCTTATTTTTGGTAAGATGCGCATGTTGTTTAGCAAGATATTTTCATTTCTTAGTATGTATGCTCTGGAAGGAGACTGCTCAAGGGGCTTAGGCAACTATATAGAAAGAAATAGAAATTAACATAAAGAACAACAAAATCTGTTGGTTGTCACAGAATCATAGAATGGTTTGGGTTGGAAGGGACCTCAAAGATCATCTAGTTCCAACCACCCTGCCATGCATAAAGACACCTTCCACTAGACAAAGCTGTTCAAAGATGGTCATGAACCTGATCTTCATTTATCATCTGTTACATCAGCATTGAGATGTGATGCAACTGTTTCAGATTTAATTCTTGAGTTTGTAGTAGTTGTGCCTGCCAAAGTGGTAAAGTTAATACCTCCAGCCCACTCATTGCCTTCCCAGAAAGAGCTCTGGATGTGTGAATGCCCAAGGTTTGTTAGCTATTAACAAAACCACTCACAGGTACCACCTTACTGAGGGCAGAAATTTTCTAGCTAAGGTTTGAATATTCTTGGTATTGCCACTGTCTCTTACAGTTCTGTATTTTACCTTTTTTTCCTTTACTTTGCGGTACAATTTGGCCTATGTTCACATCGTTAACTGCACCATTTTAGTATGCTCAGCAATTTCTTTATTTATCCCATACTTCTGAATGCATGCCAGTTAATAGGAACCATGCACTGAACTTTAAGAACTATTCTGGGGGATACATCTACTTCCATTTCCTGTATGCATCATAAAAACCCAGTCTGCAGATACATACAAAATTCAAAAAAATCCCCCAAAACAACTACTCCAACCCCCCCTCCCCACCCCCCATGAAATTCATATACATAAAAATAAATAAAAATAGAGAGATCAACATTAGCCACAAACCAGATTGGTTTTAGGCAAGTTTTCACAATACCCCAATACCACAGAACCCAATATAAGACAACAAAGGAACAAGAACTTAATGTTCACAAAGAACTCTTTTCAACATATTTGTGAAATGGAGAATTTTACAGCACTGAGAGCAAGAAAGCGAACACATCAGTTAAGAGACACCCAACTGAGAAAGGCTGAAAAATGGAAGAAATAGACTGGTGAATGGTCTGCGCTGCAGCCATACAGGGGGGGTGGGATTTGTGTAGACTCTTGAAGACAGTAGGACCACCAGAGTTAGGGGTGGTAGAAAACAGGAGCACAGGCAGAGCGGACTTAAAACAGTCACTTGTCCTGGGAAATGAAAAACAGTACTTGAGACACAGAGTGATGATCTGGAAGAAAAGTACCAAAAATTTGCTTTGAAAATTAAAAGCTGTTCTAAAAATAGAAAGGGCATGAACAGCTAATGTATTTGCAGCAACTTCGATAATAGCTACGGATATGCATTATCCCTTTGCAACAGCATAGCCAGTGGTAAGTGATATTAAATGATTATGTGCTAGGTGAAATAGCATGAATGAAAACTGAGCTGCATAACAAGTATATTCATTTACACCTTAACTAAAACCTTAGCCATACAATGGTTAACAAGACATCTTTGGGATGTGCCTCTGTGACTTGCTCCTCCCACAAAAGCTTTGAAAATTCTTTACTTAGGGGGGACATAGCAGAGATCAGTTAAAATAGTGTCTGTGAATGGGGAACTGCTATTGAATATTTCTTAAAACAGAATAAATAATTAATGCTTTTCTCTGAAGTTTCACTTCAGGATGTTTGACACAGACTACAGAAGGACATTCTAATMGCACTGATTCAGCTGATAGAACTCACCCTTCCAGCTCATCGAGGAGGCCAAAGGGATTGGACCAATTCAAGGAATACAGACCATCTACCCCTACTAGCCTCCAGTTTGGTGTGTCCCTAAGCCACCAACTGCACAAAGCCAGGGAATATGGCAGGGAAAAGACCAGTCCATGTTTGCTCTTATGCTTGCTAATAACTTGCCACTAATGGAGACCAGGATACTTTGGTCTGATTAAGTGCAACTGCTCTTTAACCAGATCAACATGACATGATACAGTAATGAAAACTTTAAACGGGAGAACACGTAAAATACTTTCAGGGTTTACTGTCATTTCCCAATTCATAGACTTGGACTGAGAAAACAAAATGAGCACAAGTCTTTCTACTGACTGAAACTGCCTATTTGCTTTCAGTAAAGCAGAAACTGAACCACTACACACAAAAATTAAAATACTTTGTGTGCATTAAATACTATGAAATAGTCAGTGGAAAAAATTCTGCAGCCTTTTTGCACTTTGCTGAGCTTCAGTTAACATCTTATAAATCCTTTGAGCCTCTCCAATTGAAACAGAGCCAAGGTCCAGCATAATTTTGCAATGGCCACAGGTTGGCTGAAGAAGCACATTCCAATCCAGCTATTCAAAGACAGTATTTTTATTTTTACAGTTTAACTACAGGAAGTGTGCAGTGGCTTCCACATTTTTAACCACACAGAGCTCATCTTGGTTGCAGCAGTAAGGATTATATACCATCTGATTGTCACTCTCTAAAACTATAGTCAGACAAAGCGTTGTGTCTCCACCGTTCTCTATAAAATTCAGTGTAAAAAGGTATTGTTTAATCACTTATGGAAAGGAATTTGAGCCAAATAGTCTTGAAATTAGTTGCTTTTAGTATATGTGATTTTGCTATAGAAACATCTGGGAAGACTCCCTCCAAAATTAAAAGCCAGAAATATACAACACTTTATATGCTTTCAAAATAGACAGTGAACTAACAGCCCTGCAAAGAGTAGAATTCAGAGAAGTCAAGAAGTCGGTAATAGCTTTTTTCTACTACCCAAGCAAGGAGCAGAAAAATACTCCTCTTCACAGTATTAAATACCGTGCTTATTTTCAAGCTGTACACTATGCTGCAAACAAAGCATCATCTCTATTGCCCTCAGCTTCCTGCCTACTCAAAAGACAAAACTAGAGCAACCAGATAACCCAAACTGTGAGTAATATGAAAGAAAAGGGCAGTTAGTGGGATGTTTTTGCCTTTGTCACCATCAGCTGGATAAAGATACCCTGGTCTGGTGAGAAAAATCAGACATTGAAGGTCTAAACTGCAAACAGATCCTTAGAAATTAACATAGCCTACATGTTGCAACACCCAGTTTTTAAAATTTCTTCTTCATGTCTCATTCATATGTTTAACACTGCTCATTTCAATATAGGGTATGATTTAAAAAAAAATTAATTATTGACTTCAAGGTGTGTTTAATATTACAAACTTTAGAAAAGCTCAACTATTTGAGCCACACACTTCCCATGCTTCATATGCAGAGTCATAACTGGTAATTCTGAAAAAAGATACCTAAGTGTGTCTAAGAAGCAAGTACAGAGCAGCTGAGTCTAGGTTAGGAAGTCCACAGAAATCTGTGCATAAATGAAATATAGTTATGAACTTTAATCTTTTCCACATGGAATTCCAAAAGTCTATTCAGATTTTACTAACAAAGTATGAAATATGTTTGCTCAGTACGTGAATAAACTCAGTTACAAAACCCACAATAAATACAGCAGAAATAATATATTCATGACGTGCTGAAAACCTTGTTTAGCTGGATCTGAGTAGGTTTCTGCCCAAAAGACACATTTCTTTTTCAGGAAGAACTTCTTCACTGAAAGAGTTGTTAAGCATTTGAAGGGGCTGCCCAGGAAGGTGGTGGAGTCACCATCCCTGGAAGTGTTCAAGAAATGACTGGATGTGGGGTTTAGCACTATGGATTAGTTGACAAGGTGATGTTTGGTAGAAGTTTGGACTTGATGACCTTGGTGGTCTTTTCCTACCTTAGTGATTCTGTGATTATTTTCTGTGGTTCTGTATATACCCTTGAACTGCCAGCAGTGCTCAGGTGACCCCTCAATCAGCTGCTAAAAAAGCTTCAGTTTAGTCTACTTCAAAAACTGTACCCTTAGAAGCATTTATTAGAGAACAGATTCAAAATTCCAATTTTTTTAATCAACAAAAATTGACATAATTTTACTTTTGGAAGTGTAAATATAGAAATGGTTCCCAGTTCACATAATGCATTTTACTGGAAACAGGCATGTGAATGCTAAAAGCCTGGCTGCAGAGAGATTTCTCAGTTTTCTGACAGTGTCTGCGTGAAAGCCTTGCTTTCTCACGGACGATATGGGAAAACAGTTGAGAGATTTTGTAAACTATGGCATTGTTATGATACTGAGGAGAAAATATCTGAAGTAAGTGTTGTTGGGTTCAGCCAATCCCTCTGGGGGGTGGTTGGTCAGTGAACCAATAACCTTACGTCAGTCTAGCGTGCTGAGGTATATAAGCGAATTTATAAATTAATAAAGGGTCGGTTTCTTCTCGTCCTAAACCGTCCAAGTCGCTTTATTCCTCGGTCTCTGCTTGCTAGCGACACAGGCACCTATAGAATGTGATTCTTGTGTGTCCTGGTTTCAATTAGGATAGACTTAATTTCCACTCAGTAGCTGTTATAGTGCTGTGTTTTGGATTTGAAATGAGAATGGTGTTGATAACACATTGATGTTTCGGTTTTTTCTAACTCATGTTTATCCTAAGTCAAGAACTTTCTTCTTGTCTTATGCTCTGCCACTGAGGAGGTACACAAAAGAAACTGGAAGAGAGCTTTAAACTGTCTAAATTCTGAATTTAGAATAGAGTTCCATAGTGATTCAATCCCGTGGCAATGATTTGACATGCGAGGTTGACAATAAACATTGCATATTGTCAGAAAAAAAGCTGTGGCTTTACTGACAGTAGGTTCATTGGTGAAATTCACTAAATGCTACCAAGATTGGAAATCCCTTTCAAATTTAGTTGCACTGTCCCAGAATACTTTTCAAATTTCAGGAGGCAAGATGCCCTCAGCACCTTTCCTTCTAATTACTAGGGCAGTCAACTGTATCCACAATTGATCTTGGATACAACTAAGAGCATAAGAGATAGCAGTTTGTGCTGCACCTAGAGCACTCACAACTATCAGCAGGTGATTCTTTTCATCAATACTTCCCCATTGAGCTAATATATCTGATAGCCATTGATTAGTTCCTAATGCTGATACGGAAAATCTAAATGGATGTTCCAATTGGTATAAATCACTTGTTAGTGAATTTATTTCATTTGCTAGGAGTTCAGCATTCATCTTATTTAATACTCCTAATCCTTTCCCAGGGTCCTGGTCCCATCTCCCCTTGATCATTCTGGAGAGGTGAGGGTCAATCCGTGCAATCCACTGGCCATCCTGTGTAAAATGTGCTCAAGAGTGGTGAGGAGGCAGGTTTAATTACAGAGATATTAATCTGCACTGATATTTCCACTCATTTCAGAGACAATGATGGATGAAATAGCACTCGTTGCCGGCCTGTATATTTGATGGCATAGGGTCCAATATTAAAAATTTGTGGCAATACAGTTTCAATACACTTATTGAGGGTCCTAGAAGTGGTGGAATGCATTGTGTAGACTACTTTAGTCTCTGTTGTGTCAATATACATTGTGCCAATATACATTTATCCCAGTTACAGTTGTGCATAAATCTTCATGTGCATACTTCTTCCTTTTTTACATCTTGTTTTAATGCCAACACTTACTGAACAGCAGCTAGTCTTACAAGTCTTTGGAATATCTTCCCTCTGATTGCTAACCTCATTTCTCGGAGGTGGGGGTCCTCTCGGAACCACATGAATTAGACCCTGGATAGTGCTGCTAGACTGTCTCTGAATTGCAGCTCTTGGAATGCCTAATGCTGAGACTTGACTACACAGCTCTCTCCATCTCCAAGTCTTGGGTGGATGATCAGGGAGTTCTGGTAGCAGGGAATTTTCTGTCTGATCTTGTGACTCGTATTTTTGGTTTCACTAGATCCCATCCCATCACTTGCACAAAAATTATGATAGCATGCTTTAATCTTGCCATCATAGGGACATCTCTGCATAGTAGGACTTCTCCCTGATCTCCAACTAACTCTCTTACAGCCAACAGAGAGCACTGAAGTCAGTGTCTATCTCAATTTCATGTCATTTTGCAATGACATAACTTTTAAGGATGGCAGGGGCTTCCTTAATTAACGGATTTAGTATGTCATAATTCATAGGCTGAAATAGGAACACTAATAGGGTTATGCCTGTGCACGGCCTGGATACAGGCAGCTTTTGTAATAGCTGTGGAGAGACCATTCAAGGATCTAACGGGTATTAATGGAGGCTCTTCTCTCTTCAACCCATCCACTCATCCAAATATAGCACTTTGCTTGTTATCAAGTGGGGAGCATCTGGGGATTTGGGTTCAGAATTTAGACACCCAAAATCCATTGGATTCATCACTATTTAGTAAAATTCTATTTCCTGTGGTTAGACACACTTGCCATAACTATTCAGTTTCATTTTTACCTGGCTTACAGCCACGGTATTCTTACCACCTGAACAGAATCCATGGGATCATTTTCCAGGTGTGATTTCCTGTTCACCCAGTGGTCCAGTTGGTACTTCTGTTTTTATAATTTGTCTGGCTTCATATTCAGGAAGATTTGGAAGATGTATTCCATGCTATACCATCTGTGTTCTTGGAATCATCATCATCATCATCATCACTGCCATCATCATATGAACCTTTAGTTTTAGGGACCCATATGGCAATTAAAAAACACGTGCATAAAAAAGTGACAGCAGGCCTTAAAAAGTGTGAGATGTTTATGCTGACAAAGCTTAAATGCCACATGATAAGTGGCAGAGTACAACTGATAAGCACAGACACATGCCTAACTGATTTCTCCTTACAAATCTATGATAGTCACTACTGACAAATGTCTGTTACCATTTTTGACTTTTAGGGAAAGAATTCAATTTTCGCCTCAGCAAACATGCTTGTAAATATGTTCTTAAATCTTTGTTTCCTGCAAACTTTAGCTGGAAGCTAAATCCTCTTAAATTTAAGGTTTTTAGACAATAGTCTATCCAGATTGCTTCAGAAAAGTGCATCTCTCCATTGAAAATATGCAGGAAACAATGATTACTAAGGTCATGTGGCACAAACTGCACTGAAGTCAGATACTTAAAGGTGGCAGAGTGAATACTCCTAATACTGCAGTATTTTTATTTACTTACTTCTGTGTATTGAACACTATGGGCTACTGCAATACTCAGCTGGGGCCTGGGCAGGGACAGTAATTTTTAGTCAATTTTTAGCAGAGACTCCAGGGCAGCAGTACAACCATCTATTGCAGAAGTGACCTCTCCACACTCTTCTGCAGAGAGGCTTGTGCCAGAGAAGTCAGCAACTGCCAAACTCACACAAATCTGACAGTGTACAGTCAGGATATGACCAAAAGGAACCATATTCTGACCCTGTCACAGGAGGCACATCCCAGTCCATACAGCTCTTTGAAGTCATGTACGCTATCCTGAGATATTTCTATAATGTCATTTTCAATCCGAAGTGCCTAAAGGAATGAGGGCTGTATTGCAGCTTGTCAGAGCAGTGCTTTCATAACAGGGACCTGAAGTCAAGAGTATGTGCTGAATGCCCAGGGGTATAACACGAGAGCACACAAGCATCTAAAGATTCAGTGACAGTGCTTAGAGGGCAATTTCCATACCGACTACTGACTACAGCCTTGGTGCATGCTAACCCTTTAGCTGTGCCTAGACCAGCTGGCACAGGTTAGTGGACAGCCAGCCAGCCAGACTGGCTGGCACAGTCATAACTGTAATGGGTTGCTTTCTACTGACTAAGGGGACCTTGAGTAGTCCAGTGTTGAGTTTTGCTCCTTGACAGCTTTGTTTCACAATATACAGCCATTATCCACGCCAAAGCATCAAATCTAGAAGAAAACCCTCTTTATCTGGTAAGGAAATTAATATTTCTGTAGTTATTATTTACTGCCATGGAGGCATGCTGCTCCTGTAAAAAATGCCAGTATCCCAGTTACTCTCTTGAAAAAGTGCAACTGCAAGGCTGGGAAACAGCTGTAACTGTGTGCAAAGTTCACTATCTCAGCTTTTTGAAACCTTTGACTCCACACTGGCATTTGCACAAAGTTACACCCCTCACTACAGATCAGAGGACTAAAAACACTGCTTCTAATCTCTAAAGATCAAAGTTACAGTGGAGTGTTGGTAAAAGTTACGCAGTGCTGGTAATATGCCAGATTGCACATGTGCACCTTAAACAGATTTATCTGTAGGACAGTTTTATCATTTATTAAACTACTGTACTGAAATTCAGTTACTCACTTCAGGTCACCTTGGCTGGATCACTTGAGTATCTATCAGCTTTCATTCTTTTGGAATGTATTTCTTTAATTATATGTCCATATTATATGAATTGGCTCATGCTATATGACTCACCTAAAAGAAAACAGGATCCTTTTGCTTTTTTTTTTTTTGGTATGGACAATTCTAATTAATTTTCATTCTATGAATGATTTAGCTTTAACTTTAATAGTGTTGAAGAGAAATATAAGATGAATTTACTACAAAACCAAAAATAATTTTTAAAAGTCCAACTTTGGAAAGAAAGATATTCTAGTCATGATTTTTGCTCCTCCAGTGTCAGCTTGCTAATATTTCTGAATAAGATCACAAAAGCAAAGCTTTAATTATTTTCCTCGTTGCCAAGCAGCAAAGTTAAATTTAAATATATGTTTATCAGAAAGGCCACAAGATATACTGTAAGGCTAGGATAACATTGAACGAGTAACTTGAATTTTTGGTTCTTTCAAATTTGTTCATTATTTGGCTTTCCAATCCTATCACTTTTATAAAAACAAATTATTGCAATTGTTAGAATAATACCTTATTTAACCCTATTAAATAAGTTATTACATATTACAGGTTATTACCTTAGGAAGCTAAAGTGAGGCATATCTGTAAACAGCAACATCACTCTGCTCCAAAAGTCAAAGAGGAGTGGAGATTTGCTGTAATTTGGGGAAGAGAAAACAAGTTTAGAGCTCCTAAAAGGGAAGTAATTGGAAAACTGTAATATTGCACAGGCTTCTTGACAAGGCCCTCTTACACAGAAACAAGTAATTTTTCTTTTAAAAATCTTAAGCCAGTTCTTGCTTCTTAATCCTGCTAGTGACCCACCTCTCTAACTATGGAAAGAAATGCCAAAGACAAATTAGTTCCTAGCTGAAACCTTGATGGGAGGCAGATTCAGATAATAAAACTCAGTTATAGGAGTCTGAACAGGTAACACAGATTGCCTGGTACTTCTTTTTGGGTTTGGGTTGTTTTGCAGGGGTTTTTGGGTGAGGGCAGGGGGGCTCTTTCATGAGTTTAGAGTTTTTTTCTGTTTGTTTGTTGGGTTTGGGGGTTTTGGGGTTTGTTTGTTTTTCTTTTTTTTTTGTTTGGCTTTTTTGGTTTGGTTTGGCTGTTTATTTTTTGTTTTGTTTGTTTTTTGTTTGTTTGGGGTTTTTGTTTGTTGTTTTAGGGGTTTTTTTTGGTTTGGTTTTTTTTTTTTTTGCAACGTTGATGATCATCCTGTGAAAGGAATACTATTGTAAGAAGTAGATTTCAATTTCACAGAAATTCTTGAGGAAGATGTATACTTGCTTTTCTCAATTTGAAGCACTAACAATCAATGAAAGAAGAGAAGTGCTATTTATGAAACCGTGTACAATATCAGGGAATAAAAGGCACTCATATAAGGTTCATTCACCTAGGGACTGAAATTCTAGAGAACTGAGGCTTTGTATTTGTGCACAATCTATTCACAAGCTTATAAAAGTCAGTGAGACTGAACAACAAGAACTCCAATCACTGCCCTTTTTTGGGATACATCAGAAAAGACAGTTCGATATTAAAAGGTGGATTAGAGCAAAAACTGAATCCTTGACTGTACCGAGCTTCGCAGTAAGCCACAGCAGAGAGAGACCCAAGATTCATGATGGTGCACAAAATTACCACATATCCTTCAGTCTTTCAGCGAGCACCTTTGGGTCCATGGAGAAAAGACCCAATGGTCTTCCTCAAGCAAATACCACCCTGCACTTACAAGCCTTCACTCTGCAGCCACTGGAGTGTGAAAAGAAGCTCCAGTTGTGAGTGGTCCCCAAGAGTCGCACACCAGGGCATGCTCCACAGCCAGTGCTAGTACAAACCAGCACATTTACAATGCTGGAACGTTTCTGTAAACACAAGCACTGGGGAAAGTCCTTGGCATGCGAGGTAGGCAAGTAACAGCTCTGCTCATGGATACACACTGTGCCTTCCTTAGTTGTACCAGCCCATTTGTCAGCCTTTACTGCACCCAGGAATTCCACTTTTTGACTTCTTGATGTGTTTATAAAGACTTTGAGCACAGAGCTACAGATGCACGCCACAGAGTTTCATTCCGTAAACTTGGTAGAAGATCCTTCAATCCTCGGTAGAAGATCCTAGTTAAAGATTGAAGCAAGGGATGACTACGAAATTTTCGCATGAATGTTTGTAAAATAATCCTGGAATAAGCTCCTTTAGACTATAAATATTTGATCAGCACCTCTCATACTACTTTTATCTGGAACAAACTGATTTGTCCTACCAGTTCTTTGGTCACTAATATGATCAGCAGAATACAATTTATTTTGATGCAAAAGACATGTAAATAATAGCAATGCATGCCCATCACACTGCCATTTCATAGGAATAGAAAGATGCCTCCAAATTTTGATACATAAAAGAGGACCACTGCCCTGCATAAGACACCACTGCCATCTCAAGGTGCTGCCAAACATTCTCCAGCAGCCTGTAAAAGGGGTCTGATAGTGGTTGCTCACAGTGAATCCATAGTGATTGTGTAGGAAAAAGGTACCACGTGTCAACACAACCAGGATGAACTAAAGGTTAGTTCCAGACCACTACATTATTTATACACACTAATGGTAAAAGACTCTCCGTTATTGCTCTGTGCTTTCTTCTCTACATAATCATACTTTCTTGTCATGCTGTCTTTCCTTCCCTCCTAAAATTTACTTCTGCATCTTATAAATACAGAAAATCTTACAAAAATGTTCTTATATATTATAATCCTATATTGATAACATCTTATAAATAATGTTTTCCTCCTGTTTTTGTCAGGAAGAACATTTCCTGTTTTCTAGCGGTAATTGTCAATTAAGTAATTAACTGATGCTCAGCATGGCTGTGTCTGAATACTAAGTCCTCTATGCTTTCTTCTATCTATGAAACAATGGCAACTAGAGAATTAGATTAGTTCTAAACCTGCTTGCTAACAGCATGACAAAAAGTAGGAAAAATTATTTCTGTTTCTATGTAGACACTAGAATGAAAATGACATTTTATGGTTTTATAATCAGAATTCTCTATATTACAAGATAAAATGCAAGCACATTAATCATTTATTAATATATATTAAAATGAATTGAACATTGATGAGTTGGAAAAACAGAGCAAAGGTTTGTTTGCTTCATCTAAGTGATACATATTAAATAAACTAAAGCAGACAAAACAAACAGTCTGGCAAAATGCTAACAGTGGTTCTAAAATTCACTGCAACTGCAAATACAGAGAATCTTTGTTAACAGTGAATCACTAATAAAAATAACATTCAGTTAATGATAAAAAGAAGATCTGTCTAGAGATAAGTGAGAATTGATCTGACATTAAATGTTGTGAAAAAAAAAAAATCAGCTATTATGAGTCTCCCATCCCTCTCTAGAAGCCACTGAGGCAGCACTACACTTCTGGGAAAAAAAAGACAAAAAATTAAATTTTCAATAAAATTATCTGGAAGCTTAACAATGACATATGAATACAGCCAGAATTAAGTAAATTAAGAAATCGAATTCCTGAGGACAGAGTATAATGAGGGATGTAATGTGAGTCTTTCCATTATCAGCTTCTGAATCTAAAAGATTACTGAAAATTCTGTGCAGTCATCCAGAAGACTACTTTTCTGGGAAAAATTACAAAATAAACCTAGATGAGCTGCCAGAAATTAAATCCAGAGGTTGTTTCTCAGTTTACTAACAGAAGGAACTTTTGCTAGAAACAAAGACAGTAAAATACAGTTTCTCTGTAAAACAGATTTACAGAAAAAAATCCCCCACCTGCCAATTGCAGTAGAGGGTAAGGAAAAGATGAGGGAATGAATAAAACAATACGGGAACAGGAATCAGTGATTTGTTACTGAGGTGCCCGCAGCACCCACAGTATCCCAGCTACCAGTCACGGGGGAATCAGGTTGGGTGTGTCATCTGCAATATGGTACATTGCTTTTAAAGGGGCTCCCCAAAGACTATTTTTAGAGTGTCAGACTATTTTAGACTGACAGACTATGAAAGACTCAGTGCTCATGAAGTTCAAGGCTACCTCAAATCCTTTAGCTGGCCAGACTTGATGTATGATGATCAACCAGCAAACGAGTGCAAAGTGCTGTTCCTCATAGGTTACTTATGATCGTAAGACTTCACAGCAGGAAAAACCCAGTAACTTGGCAGTTCTCTAAAGAACTGGTTTCTAGATCCTGCTCAAGCCTTCAGCACTCAGAAAAGTCCTGGTTGCTCAGCATTTTATAATCTTGTGTGGACTGGCCTGCACACATTTGTCCTTCTAGAAGAAAGATCCCTAGGTAGTGGGTGACATCCCTGCACATGGCAGGAGGGTTGGAACTAGATGATCTTTGAGGTCCCTTCCAACCCAAGTCATTCTGTGATTCTGTGAAGTAGCAGTCACAGAAATTTTCTCACAGAATGTCTCTAGCTGCCAAAGCCTTTCCACCCCCGAGTACTTCTGGGTGCCTGAGCCTGCTTTTTCCTTCTACACCAAGCTTCATGTTGTGAATGAGGGAAACTTGCAAAGTGAATTGAAATCTGATTTCACAATGCTAAGAACTCCGTAGTATCTCACTGACCTATTTTAAGGGATCTAATTTAAGGGAAGCCTGAACACTGCAATAATTTATACTCCGTGCAAAGTTTCCCAAGTGGCAGATGAACTCCAGCGGAATGAAAAAGAGAGCAGCACTGCCAAGCCCACCACTAATTCTTGTCCCTAAGCAGCACATCTACATGTCTTGTGTATCTCCAGGGATAATGACTCCACCACCTTCCTGGGAGCCTGTTCCAGTGCTTGACAACCCTTTCTGTGGAGAAATTTTTCATAAAATCTCATCTAAACTTTCCCTGAAAACACCTTGAGGCCATTCCCTCACTTTCTGTACTTGTTAGCTAGGAAAAGAAGCTGACTCCCACCTCGTTACAACCTCTTTTCAGGCAGTTGTAGAGGGCAGTAAGGTCCCCCCTGAGCCTCCTTTTCTCCAGTCTAAACAACGTCAGCTCCCTCAGCTGCTCCTCACAGGACTTGTGATTCAGACCCTTCGCCAGCTCCACTGCCCTTCTCTGGACATGCTCCAGCACCTCAATGTCTTTCCTGTAGTGAGGGGACCCAGAAGCGGACAGAGAACTGAAGTTGCTGCCTCAACAGTGCCAAGTACAGAGGGACAAACACTGGTCCTGCTATCACGCTATGGCTGATCCAAGCCAGAATTCCATCAGCATTTGTGGCCACCTGGGCACACACTGGCTTATGTTCAGCTGCTGTTACCAGCACCCCCAGGTCCTTTTCCACTGGACAGCTGTCCAGCCACTCTGCCCCCAGCGTGGAGTACTGTCTGGAATTGTTGTGAACAACAAGGCACTTGGCCTTGTTGAATCTCACACCATTGGCCTCACCCCATTGATCCAGCCTGTCCAGATGCCTCTGCAGAGCCTTCCTGCCCTCCAGCAGATCAACACTCCCACCCAATTTGGTGTTGTGTGGGGAGAGACAGGATGGAATTGAGCTGCGGGCTGTGGGATGTGCCTGCAGAACGCCATGGCAGCACAGAGAAGCTTGTCTCCGCCTGACCTTGGGGGAGGAGACGCCACATGGCAGAGGCCTGTAGAGAGGAGCCTGCCAGAAGCTGCCAGACGGGTGGGCAGGGTGTGATCACCCCCATATAAGGACATTAAGAAAGTATGTTACTGACACGGCAATGTGTGATAAGTTGCTTAGTGAAAAATACCATATTAGGAAATACTGGGTCTTGAAGAAGTGTATAAAACCAGCTTGTTTCTTTGAATAAACGTCTCAGATTCCCTGCCGGTCTGAGCCTGTGCCTTAGTCATTACATCAGTGCTCCCTGCAAATTCACTGAAGCTGCACTCAAAACTCTCCACCAGCCCATCAATAAAGATACTACACAAGACTGGCCCCAATGCTGAGCTCTGGGGAACTCCACTAGTGACCAGGACGTAACTCCACTCACCACCACTCCCTGGGCCCAGCCAGACAGGCAGTTCTTTACCCGGTGAAGAGCGTATCCGTTCACACCCTGTGAAGACACCTCCTCCAGGAGAATGCGGTGGGAAACTGTGTCAAAGGCTTTACTTGAAGCCCAGGCAGAGAGCCACTAAGTGGGTCATGTGTCACATGAGATCACGTTTGTCAAGCAGCACCTGCCTTCCATAAACCCATCCGGCTGGGCCTGATCCCCCGGTTGTCCTGTATGTGCTGTTATGATGGCACTCAAGACTCACCAGGGCTTTCCCCAGCACCAAGGACTGGTTGACAGGCCTGTGACTCCCTGGATCCTCCTTCCAGGCCCTCTTGTAGACGGTTATCACATTGGCCAACCTGGGACCTCCCCAGTTAGCCAGGACTGCTGATAAATAATGTAAAGTGTCTCAGTGATTGCTTCCACCTGCTTCTTCAGTACCCTTGGGTGAATCCCATCTGGCCCCATAGACCAATATGTGTCTAAGTGATGTAGCAGGTCACTAAGCATTTCTCCTTAGATTATGTGGGCTTTTTTCTGCTCCCAAACCATACCTTCCAGCTCAGAAGTATGGGTACCTTGACAGCATCTAGGTTTATTATTAAAGACTGAGGCAAAGACAATGAGCAATGCTACATCTTAGAAAGACTTTTAACATAACCACTGTGGCCTCCAATGCACCTCAAAGAGATTAATCTGAAAATGTTAGAGAATACCCTTGTTGACTGTCATCTTCTATTCAGCATGGATGCTTACACCCACGTAGAACTAATTATGACTGATACAGCCTCCCTGATCCACAACAACTACGGTAATGTTAAGAGAAAATATATTTTATCAGTGAGAATTATCTGAATCCTCATCACTGGGACTTATCACTTGCTTTTCTATTTTATTTTATTTTTTATATGTTGCACCCTTACAGCCTGTTCAGTGAAGTCACTGATTTGGCTGCACAGTGGCCACAGCCAGTCTCTTCAGATGGGGTGCATGCAATGCTGCTACGAACAAATCCAAGCAGCAGTGTTCCCTGTAGAGCACTGCCCTCTAGTTTGATTTTATGTCAAATGTTGTTTGCACTCAACAGTTACGCTTTCTGCTTTGCCAAGACAGATTCATTATATAGTACGTCCTGATGATGCTGTTGTGAAAAAATTGAACACTTACTGCTGGCACATGATACAGATGTACTGTGTCCTTGAAGAATTTTCTAACCAGCAGCTCAATTGTCTTCCACATTTTTGAGCAATTTTTAGAATTTTACTAAAAGCATGTCAGTTTCACCAGGATATGGAGAGACACAGTTTGAATAACCTGATGGTAGAAACACATAACCAGAAGATAAAGGAACAAAGCAAGGATGTCTTATTTATGCAATTGCTTAGGGGTTATAACACCACTAACGTTAGTGTTAATGACAGGAAAAAGCATTCCCAACTGAAACAGCTGAGAAACATTCAAAGTAACTTTTGGCAAGTAATAGTGACAGAATATTTTGTCCAAATCTACGACATATTTGAGTTGTGAGAAGGATGAACACATCAGTATGAATATTCTCCCAAAGTCACTAAATTTTAAAACATGATTATATCACAGCGTTGTGGGAATTTGTTTTTTTCTGACTGATTCTGACAGGATCACGAAGGCACCAGCAGGCGTTACAACCCAACCCAGCATTAACCCAGGATCTCCTTCACCCCTGACTGTAGCTTGGGATCCTATCTGACACACCCCAGAGCCACAGATCCATGCTCCTTCCTGACTGTGGACCTTGCTGATTGCAATCCCTACCCACAGGACTATGTCCTGGCCAAGCCTCAGCTCTTCCCTGAATCCAGGAAAGTGCCTGATGTCCGTGGCAATCCAGCTCCCTGGCTGGCTGCTGGGATGGGGCCTGGCTACCAAGCTTCTGCTCTGCCATCCTGGGGATCCTCTGCATCCCTGTGGAGCTGCCAACCTATGCGCTGCCATGAAAATTCAAATGCAAAAACCTTTCAGAGGTGACTAGGAACAGTAATATTTCACAATAAACAAACAAAATATCTTACTATAAAATGACTTAAGCATAAATTTACATGTTATAAATTTACATGTCATAATTTAATTAGTTTTTACAAACCTGTTTCTTGTAAAAAACAAAAAAATAGCCCACACTTCTATTTGATTCAAATAGTGTATATTGCTAATAATAATTCCCAGTAAAAGATATGATTAGTACATACTGCTGCATTTTCCACACAAACTCCTTGAGGCATTATGGCAACTTTAACTACAACATATGTATTTACATCTATTTCATATAAACTAACATCTTTTCAGTTTCTATGCTTTTACTAATGAGATTAAAACGACAACTCCAATCATTTAATACCTAGATAAGTAACCTGATTTCATTCTTTTATTCTAAGCAGTTATTATTGCATTGCAAAAATCTTGAATTTATATGAAACAACATGCAATGTCAATCAAGTTTCCACCTAGGCAAAAAGAAATGTACTTCTTTTCACTCCTTTTTAGTTTTTACTTCTTTCACCTTCTCAGAAATTTCTTTAATATTGCCAAAGACAATGGAATCAATGGCATAGATCTGAGTACAATAGAGAGCATTTGTTTCAATATTATGAAAATTCAGGCCCCTGAGTAAACCTGCAATAAAATTAAGCATGGGAAGTTTATGCAATATTTCAGAGTTGCTTTAATGTCTGGATATAACTCTGCAATTCCTTTGATTTGCATGGATATAGTATTCCTCTGGATCTTCAGTCTTGCATTAAAAAAAACCCCATACAATTTCAATTCTGAATGCATACACGTACTTTCTTCTCCTGCGTCCCCAACTGATACTGAAAGCATCCCACTGAGAAATAATTACATGTCAATACACCAAAAATCTGAGGTACAAGCAGATACAGACAGGGGAATATAGAAGCATGCAGTAGGCATCTTAAGATTCAATCCTTTGTTCTAAGCAGTCCAAAAGGAAGTCAATATTTTGTATTGCTTTCTAAGAAGAAAATGAAGCACAGATTGAAGGTATCAAAATCCATTCTAACATGAATTTTTTCATAAAATCATTTTACCTATCTAAATTAAACTACCATTCCCTTTCTAAATTATTTGAGGAATAGAAACACGCCACTTGTCATGCTATTAATATTGAATTGTGTATCTCTTCACAGTACTTACTGTGATACCACAACTCTGCAAACGTAAGTTTTTTGGAGCAGATTAACTGGAACATATTTAATGGATGAACTGTTACAAAGCTGAAGTATTTCTAGGTTCTAGCAACAGGAATATTTCACCCTCTGAAATTTATTTGGACAAAACTCCTGCTGTGTTATAGGAATTCAGTGAAGATGAGCAAATGGCATCAGTCAACTGGTAGGAAATGAGATGCAAAAAACAGTTTAAAGGAGGCTGGTTTGTTGTGGTCTTTATCCTAAGGTCCAGCATTAGAAATTAAGTCTCCATGCTGAATCACTGGGAGCAGATAATACTCTATATTTTAAACATTCACCTCCCAGAGACTCCTAAGGAATAAATATAATTTTGTCTGGCTACTTCTCTATTCTCATAGAGTTTCTATTTTCCTAGGAATAAAATCTGCTTGCATCAAATAACAGCAAAACTTCAACTGATTTGCAACCAAAACATAAAGTAAACTTTAGATTATTATAAGGCTCATTTCCAAAAGATAGAGATAATACTACCCAATTTGGTCAAGAAGAGAAACAGGAACATTAAGCCTCAGTGGTTTGCCTGGCAATTTTGCAGCCATTCAGTGGCAGGACAATGATTAAGATGTTTTAGTTCCCTTTCTAAATCCATTTGAATAAGCCGTTTCTGTTTGAGAAATTTAGGATCTAAGGGTCTCAGTTTTCACCTGCTGCTTTGAGAAAGTTAGCTGCTTCTGTTGCTGGGTTTCCAGCATGGCCACAAAATGGCATAATGGAAGCAACATCTTAGGTATAATATAACAGCAGCATGAGAAAGCCCTCTAACACAGCTTTCTGCTGAATTTCATTATGAACAAACTCAGAGGAGTTCAGATAAAACCCCAGAAATGCTGAACTCCACTGTTTTACCAATTTAAATATATTATTGTCCTTTTTTTTTTTTTGCATAGCTCCACCATAACATTATGTCCTAACAACAGTATAAAGAGGTGGAGAAAAGAAGATGGCTGTAAAAGTGGAACTCCTACAGTAAACAGGAAACTAAATATATCAGCCATGACAAGAAGGATCCTAAGGGAAAAAAAGCCAGTAATCTTTCTTTTAAAGTTCCCTCGTACACAAATACCTGACAAAAACGGAAGACAAAGAGAAAAATGTTTTAGCAAAAAAGCTTTGAGATACTTCTTATATTTCTTTATAGAAGAAACTCATCTGAGATTTTTGTTCATCTATGCTCAGGTTCTCCTTGATCTTTATTTAAAAGCTACACAGAGAACAACTTTAGACTCACATCCATTGCTGTATGTAGCTTCCACGCTGAAATTGTCAAATTCAAACAGATGCTTAAGGTCTTTCCTCAAATATTTTTCATGTCAAATTTACAACTATGAACTGAATCATCTGTTCTAATTCTCCCACAGCACACAGCATCTTTTGTTGGCCAGGAGGACATTTAAATTCTTCTGGAAGATCCACGTCCGCTATGATACCTGCAAGAATGACCATGATGATACTTAGACTTCATGCAATTCAGTTACTTGATAAAATCAAAGGAAAGAACAAATGATACAAAAGGAGAAACTGATAAAAGTTCTCCCTTAAAATTCAGAAAAATTTTGATTTCAAAACCTGTTGTCTGGACTGAGGATGTCCTCTGTTCAACCTCTGTCCCAAGCTGTTTTTGTTGTTTCTTTTAAAATATCACCCATGTTGTTGTGTGTTCTGATGCTGCTAACATTCATTATTGAAACAAAATGTTTTCTATTGAAAAGCACGTTTCCTGTCCCTACAGGCTTTCTTCTTAGTAAGGAAAAGAACCTTAATGAGGTTTTCTTGTAAACTAATGCCACTAATAAATGCATGAACTGGGAACAAGAAAGAAATGAGGAGAGACTGCTGATTGTTTTCAGGATCTTCCTTTCAAAACAACATGTTCCCTTTAGTCCTTAAATGCTGTGGTCTCATGAAAAGCCACAGACTTCCGAAACATGAAGGCTTCACAAATTCTCAAACAGGTAATACCTATTTTGGTCCTATTTCTGAAGGCAGTAACAGAACCACAATGTTATTTCAGGTTCCAGATGTAAGGTCCAGTAAAAACATGCAAGAATATCCTTATACGTGAAAGTGAGACCCTGACGCAAACCAGTCCTTGTTCTGAGACTCAGAAAATGGAAAATTAAAAAAAACATTTAACTGTTGCTTGTGATAAAGGTGTAAGGAAGCAATAAGCAGCCAGTTAACCCACCATATGGATGAAAAAGAAAGATACATTCTGCAGAAAGGTACGTTCTGCAGAAGAAAACACAAGAAGAAAAAAACTTCTTCTCCTAAACAAGCCAGGTACTTGCCTGTGTATAACATCTTTGAACAGTCAGTCTGCTTCAACATGTGTTCGCAAATGGAAGCGAAACAGGTTACTATATATGCTAGTGAGATATTTCCCACCTCACCAGATAATGAGACATGGAAAAGTATAAAATACTATCAGGCAAGGACAGGCTGGACAAGCTATTATATTCTGCAGAAGTTTTAACCCCACAGAAGATCAACTGCTTCTGTATGTATTTTTTGGATTGTACATTACTAAAATGACCAAAGGTCCCTTACAATCTCTTCCATTCTGCAGTCTGTGAGTACTAATAGAAAATAGGACTTGCCCTGCATATTTCTTTCTGTGATTCTTTCTTACATACTTCTCAGCATTATCAGACAGCACATAAAGTACTAATGTTTCGAGGGAAAAATGGATTAAATTTGTAATGCCAGAGTTCCATAAATATGGAGGACAGGAAAGTTACATTGACTAAAAAGTTTTGGGATTCATGTTGTACCTTGGCAACTTTAATGTATTTTGATGAAAGCTAAGGTATCTGGCAGGATAAAAGTTTGCTCTCTTTCAAAGGAAGTGTAACAAAGATCTTGCACATATCATTCACCATGTCACAAACAGGGGAACAATCCAAGGTACGCCAAAAAGAATTCCAAGAACTTAGCAGAACACTTGAACGAGCTAAAACAGTGTAAGATATAATATGCACATGATCAGTGAATTTGAGGGCTGACCAGAGGCTGGAGATTTGAATCTGAAATAGATATTCTGTAAACTAGTTCTGCTCCTATAAAAGCTGTTGTTCCCTGCTGCTTTTAATATTCACCCAATATTAAACAAAGAATAAGTGATAAAGCTAATACTTATAGCAGTATGTCAATGGCACTAAAACCAGAGGGACACAAGCAGCTGTTCAGTTGTCTTGTTGAGGTCACTCTTTCTTTTTACGTCCACAGTTTTCTCAAAATGGATGATATAAAAGATACAGATAAGAGGAGATTAAACCCGATGCCACAGATGAAAATCTGACATACATTCATCTTTGACATCAAAAGAATTCACACTTGCTTTCATAGCTGAGTGCTTCAGAATTTTTAATGTCTATGGCTCTTTATCCTTGTGATGGGCAGATTAATTCTTGACTTAGGTGCCTGATTTCTACTGATTTGAGAAAGTTACCTAAAAGAAGAGAGGCAGGGCTATAGAAATAGAAATTAATTTCTGATTCCTGGCTGCTGGAATATGGGTTTTCTACAGAACTGGTTCCACCAACTGTGGAACACTAGACTTACTGTAACACAGACCTCTTACTTTTCATATTATCACCAATGCCACAAGAAATATTACATTCATTAGCATGACTCAAAGTCAAAACACAGAGGTTTATGCCTAATTAACTAAATATTCACATACATACACTTTCCCCATGCTATTTTAGAGTTATACTCTAAGAAAAGGACCTACCTTTAGCTACTTAGATGAGTGCAAAAGCTGTGCCTGGTCACACTACACCCTGATTCCTGCTATATACTCTTTTCTGACCTGACAAACAACTCTTGTCCTGCTAATATCTCTGCACAATGCTTCTAGTAAAGCAAAAAATCAAGAGGATAGAAAAATTAATTTAGAATGTACAGAAAATGCTATGAACATCTTGCATTAATTTTTCACAACAAGAAAGACAATTGTCTTAACTATAATTTCCATTTTCATGACCTATCAGTCCTTGTCCTTGTATTGCAGTTTTTTATTGAGTATGGACAGTTCAAGTCTCCCCCAAACAGGCAGTCAGCATTGCCTCCTACTTATTTCCAAGCAGTACTTGTTCTTTTTCAGACAACACATTTTGAGGAACCTACTTACACAGATCCATGCAGCTAACCTTGTCCTAAACCAGCCCTAGCATAGCTCGAAATACTGCAAATATGCTGTTTTTTTCACAGAAGAAAACGCACAAGTGCCTCCCTTATAAAACCATACTTAGTATGGTAATTGCAATATCCAATCCTCAGCCCCTCTCGGGAATTGTGACCTCTGCTATCTGGTCCTCATCTAGTTAGGTCTTTCCTTCTAAGACATAATCTCCTGATGCCTTAGGTTATAACTTTCATATTTTCAAATCCTGTACTGCCTAGTGTGTAACTCTGAAGTTTCTTGTGGCCTGTTAGCTGCTGTTCTCTCATGCTGGTTGGACATAACAAACCTCTCTAGGTTTCCACATCAAGGACACCAGGCCCCAAAATGTGTAAACTAAAAGCCTCTGAAGGGGGGCAAACTTGGGGTAATTACATCATGAACTGAGGTTATAATTGGACAATTAACCCTGATATGAAAATGGACCAAACTTATAAAAGTGTGAAGAACCTGTCACCCAGGGTCCATCTTGAGTGCAGCCTTTTGACTGCCCAGGGTGTACCTTTGAAGGCCCTTCAAATAAATACCTACCTTTATTCTCTTGTTCTTGTCTAGTCTCTGTGTTTTAGGTGGCCACCTCAGGCATCACCCCCAACAACTTTTCCATCAGATTGTCACTTGTAAAAATCAAAATGGTATAGGTGTTCTAACCCCCTAAACACAATCTATCTGGAATTCCCTCTGCTCTGCTTCAGGCAGTTGTACCTCAGTATGGAATAGACTGAGGACTGCCTCCAGTGCCCACGTTTTTCTTTCCTCTTTTGCACTAAGATTCTCCTGGACTCCTGTAGTTGGGGCCAGGAAGGCACTTGAGTGCTCCCCTCAAGCTCTGCCCTCTGCAGGTTAAGTCAAATGGGTCTAAGATTCATACACCAGAAAGAAGTGCATTTGCCTAAAAGCTACTATTTCTCTAGGTATTTACCAGCCTAGAACCAAAGCTTTCAAACACCCTTTTTAGATGAGACATGAAGTTTCTCCTCATCAAAAATCATGTTATTTCCTTCCCTGGAATAAACAAATCACTTAATGTATCATTTTTTTCTGGTCAAATTAAGCAATTTCTTGCACAGGGCTAGATGTAGGCTAAAGCCAACCATATAAACCCAGGAACATTTTGTTCTTTTTGACAATGAAATACTGCAACAACATTCAAAACACAAGTAACAGTATAAATCAGTACACTATTTCCCCAGTTCAGGTAATTTTATTATACAAGTTGATTCAGCTGGTCCCATACCAGATTTTCAGTCTTTTGTATGCTTCCTTTCCTCCTTAACAGCAAAGTGTTTTTGATAAAATTATTGCAGTGAAGGTAAAACTTCTGCATTTAATCTCTGATAAAACAGAGCCACCCTGATTTACAATCTCAGCCTTACCTAGTCTCTGTGACATAATTCATTTGCAGCTCTGGGTCCCAGGACAGTCATAAGAGTGATGCAGATCTGTTACTAATTCAGTCATTTAGAGCCCTAATTCTTTAAGAATGGGGAGTAGTTATTTGTGAGCTTCTACTTGATTCTCCTTGTGCTCGCCTTGCTCCTGTGTCCATTGCCTTTTTTCCAGCACTCTGGTGTTGAGGAATAAATTTGGAGTAGGTAGCTTTGTGTGCAGTTGCAGTGGAGCTGCAGGCTGAGCTCTGAGTGGCAGGAGCCAGAGGCAAGAGGCCATGAATTGCCCAGTTTGTGGTGGGGTGAGCAGGAGTCCAGCAGGGACTGTCAGGTCACGGGAGCCTCCTGTGGTGAAGGGGCTTCAGTCCCAGCAGTGAAAAAATATTGCGGGTTTGGGGTTTTTTTGTGATACTCTTACCTTCTCTCAGCCTCCCATTATTCTGAATAAACAGTAACACAAGCTTTAAGTTACAATCACATTAGGAGGGTCATGAACATACACATGACTACATACAGTACAACAGTTCATATGGCACCTTAACATTTCCTAAAAACAAAAAAGCTTGACAAACAGGTAGAATTCAGTGTTCCATGAGTTAGGAAAACAGAAAGTTAAACTGATCCACATACAATGCAGTTATACAGTATTCTAGTTAAGGTACTAATGAACACATGATGCAAATCATAGGAAGCTCTCACTGAAAGATTATAAAGTTTTGAGTTTGTTCATGAGCAAGACATTTTAATTAATCAGTGGTCAGCAAAACACACTTCAGAACCTTGACTTTTTTATGACTAAAGAGTACTTGGAAATTACTGGCATTTACACTTTAATTTTCAAACTCTTTTAAAGCTATTCAGATGTTCAATTAATGTGGCTGTGGAAGGGAATGGAGTTATCACAGAGTCTATACTCCACATCTTAAGCAAGGATGGTTTCTCACCATTTGTATAATTTTAACTCTACAGTTAATGTATTTCATTTACTGGTTTAGTACTTAGTAATTATTACTAAGACTCTGCTAGAAATGTTTGCTTTCTTTTTGTTTTGACCAGCCTAATGCTAACAACAATCTAACCTCAAGAGTTCTCAATAGAAATTACTCACTGCTGTATCTCAAAGCTCTGTGACATTTAACTTCCAAGAACAAAGTCATGTCTGGAGATTCAGAGATGCATATGATTTTATCAAATATGATTAAATACAATTTTGTGTCTGTCATTTTTACATATCAAGGTTTTCACACTTAAACGAAATCACAACCAAAATGTATGAAGAGCCCAACAGGCTCCTTTTCCGTAACAACAGCAGAAAGACTGTCCTTCATAAACTAACTGTTTTGTAGCCAGTTTTTCCAGTTTGCCTGGGTGCCTTACTCTTGGAATGTACTGGTCAGGTTAAGTTTTAGTTTTGTAGTAACTGCTGTTCATGACATCTGTTTTTGTACAAACTGTTGGTGTGAAAAAAATAGCCATGGATAACGCATTCTTCACTGTGCTCCTTTATGTTTTTCTGGAGGTATGCCCTGGAAGATGAGACTGCTGTATTATGCAGCACATACAGCAGCGGTATCTTTGCCCACTTGCTGAATTTTATAGCTCTTCCCTGGCTTTGAAAAGGCACTCCCCAATTTTTTTAAAGTTTTTTCTGTACGGTAATCCAAGTGAAGGTCTGGACCGGGAAAATAAAAGAGTATAGGCCAACTTGCGTCAAGACTTCCTGGAGAGCTAATGACATACACAGAGTAGGGCTGGATTTTACATCATTTCGGGTTTTATGCACTTGTGATACTGAAGAGTTCTAAGCAAAAATACATGAGGACACCCTTTCCTCAAGTATTTTGGTAGGGCACTATATATAGCGCACTTCGTAGGACCCTGCTAAATGACGCTTCATTTTCCCTGAGTAAAGAAAAGCCACCTCCTTGTACATGTTTTGGATGGAACAAGACCAACAGGTTTTTTACCGTTTACATTTGGTTTGTGCTTTGTGTTTTCTCATTGAGCAGACCCCATCCTCAAAACAGTTATACCTGACCTGAAAATCTGGGTAGGAGAAGGCAAGTCTGACCAGTTAAAAGATCTGAGGTAGCCTTGAACTTCATGAGTGTTAAGTCCTTCATAGTCTGCCAGGTTTTAAAGAGCTTTCGGGGAGCCCCTTCAAAAGCAATGTACCATATTGCAGATGACACACCCAATCTGATTCCCCCGTGACTGGTAGCTGGCATACTGTGGGTGCTGCGGGCACCAAATCTCCTCGGTAACAAATTAGTTCACTGATTCCTTTTCCCATTCCATTTTATCCAGCCCCTCATTTTTCCTTTCTTTTCCCCTTCCACTTAAAAAACTAATGTATTTTACTGTCCTTATGTCTGTAGTGGTTTTAAAGACAAATTATACAATACTTTGATGTTTTTTCTGTGAGATAAGCATTAAGAGAAAAGCAAAGCAGGCACAAAACTTACAGACTATACAGAAGTTTATTAACAGACTTGAAAGAAAAGGGAAAAAAAAGGAAAAAAACTGCTGTGGTGTGACACATCTCTTCCATGAAAACTCACAGTTTTGTTACACTGCAAGACATGGACTATTACATGGGGTTATTAATTTTTTTAAGGATGAATTATTTTGGCTTGAACGCAAAGGTTTTTTTTCGCCCCCAGTCTTTAAAAAAACCCCTCTTTCTCTTGGCTTTTAAAACTGGCACAGGCACTTTTTTTCAACCTTTGCAAGCTACACGTAATCTGTCCATCCCCCCATGTACTTTAAATAGATTAAAGAGACAGTTATGATATTATAATCTTTACCACGGCGTTGCAAAAAGTATTTTAAGCTGCGCGCAGGAAGCGCGGCACCACCCTCTGCTCTCTTCCGAAGCCATCTTTAGAGGCTTTGGAGCTTCGTCCCACGTGATCAGCTTTTTACTTCTCTCTCTCTGCTTCTGAAGTTGCTGTTACCGGTCAGAGTCCACGGTGAGGAGAGGCTCTTGCTCTCCCTGCGCCGCTAACTGCACGGTATTTTCTTCGGTTCGGCGTGAAGTATGCTGGCTGTAGGCTAGAACGCTCCTGCCGGCTTCTTAAGAAAACTGCGTCGGACGGCTTCATAGTTCTCCCTCCCAGGGACCCAGGGTCTGTGCTGCAGCGTTGAGAGTGGAGAGGGGGGGAGAGGAGCAGGGGCGCCCGGCCCGGCCCGGCCCGGCGGGGCCCTGGGCTCTGAGGGCCCCCCCCCTCCGTCCCGTCTTGGAACCGAGCTGGAACGGAAAAACTTCTCCCAATCCCGCCTTTCCACGCAGTTTAAATATGTGAAATTGAGAGAAGCGTGATTGGTTTAAGGAACTGCCTGTCAGTTCGGGTCAAACCACGACAATGTCTAACAAGAGTTCCTCCTATCAGCAAACTGAGAACCTCAGCTTCTGGGCCCAGTTTCTGGCACCTTATCTAGAAAAGAAAATGTAACAAAATGAAACCTCTGGCAGGCTCTTCCATAAGATGAAGTACAGAGAAATGTATATAAAACCACTGTGACTTCCTATTTTATGAAGTAAACAGGCCACATCAGAACAGACTATTTTCTGTGAAGGTCTGCAAAACTGCACTCAGGTAACAGGAATGAAAAGATTCCCCTGAGCCAAAGTGCAAGCTGAATGGCATCTCTCTACAGGGGGCCGCTTCTTGTTGCAGCCAGGTTAGGCAAATGCTTTCTGTGGCTGAAGAAAACCTGAGAATCATTGCAGCTCACTGTAAGTACCTGAAAACAATGAAGAAAACAGCCTAATTAGGCAGTGTGCTGGACAGTACCACAATACCAGGCATGAATGAAGGCTTGGGCTCTTTTCCACAATATTCAGAGCCGTGCAAGCTAACTTACTACCTGCAAACACAAAGTTTTAGCCTTCAGAGAGTCCTATCAAAGATATGGCACTGAGACTCAAGCTTTCTGTCAGATAAGGCAAGAGCACTGCATTGCTCAGCACCTTGCAGAACTGAGGTCTTTAGAAGAGGTGAAGGCCTAAAGCCATAGCAGGAGAGAGATTAGGAGAAGATGGCAATTAAAAATGCATTTAATTTCATTTTCCAAAATAGGTCACCCAAGACTCTTAGTCTCAATGAGCAGTCTGGTATTCTGCTCATCAGTCTGAGTGAATAGGTTGTTGCTCTCATCTACTACTGACTGCTCTGCCATTTTTTTGCCTGTGTGGAACACTGTAGTGTTCGTTGGTGGAGACTCAGGAAACCTAATACTACTGCAAATGCATTAGCCAACCTAGAATGTTTTAACGAAACTATATGAGGTAGCAAGGCCACATCAGTTACTGAAAAGCAATCCAAAACTTGTTGTATTCCTAATTCACAAAGAGCAAACTGTAATGTCTTTGAAATGAAAAAATAGGTAATATCTCATCTGAATTATAGCATCTGACCTGCAACTGAAGTCCTTTGACTCTAACAGATTTAAAACAAAAACTAAGTACCTAGTCTTTTACCATGACAGCAGGGTACTCTTTCTGTTCCATTAAGTGCATCTAATCGGAGTCCAAGGCTGCACAGGCTTCTTCATCAATATATAATTGGTTTTTCAAAGCACTCTGAAGAGAAAGAGAATGAGTCAGAGAAGACCAAAAAACATGCTGATTGATCCTCAAATCAGTATGTTCTAATGTTCATTTAGAAGAGGGAGTTTGAAGGCAGATACTGCATAATAAATACTTCCTTTAATGTTTCTTTTTCTAGAGAATTACCTGATCTGACTCAGAGCAGCACCAAAAAAAAGAAAGGTGAAACAAACAAACAAACAATTTAATGTTTAAAGTATTTTTTCACACTGTTTGGAAATATTTCATTAAAAAAAAAAAACAACAACCTTTCATCTTTGACAGGAACAGAAAGATAGGGCAATTCCAGACCTCAATCTGAAGGAGATGAATAAAAGTAATAAAAAGAAGGGGTAAGAAAAAGTTAACAGCAATAATCACAGTATTAACCTTTCCTTCACTGACACTAACTCAAAGCATAAACCATCCCAGTTTGTACTCACCTTCAAGTATTTCCTTCATCAGAGAATTTGCTGCTTCAACTGTTCTATTAGAACTGCTTTGAGGGAAACTGCCCTCAAAACTATTTACTTACACTTTATCTATACTGCAGTTAAATCAGTGCACAAAACAGTGCCCATGGAACACTGGAGTAATTCCTGATTTAACTGTGAATTAGCTATTATTGATACTACTCTTACCTTAAATACATAGAACTTAGAAGGGCTGATTTCGACAAAATTGTCTGCCTCAATAAGTCTCCTCTAAACTTCTAGATTATTTCCCATCATCTTAAAGGAAAAAAGACTTTTTTCGTTTTGAACTTGCCATTCAGGAACTGATCCAAACATCTAGTTTATTTCCCTGCTTGTAACAGCAGGAAACAGTGAACATGCCAGAAGACCGCAAGAATCTGAAAGAAAGAAAGCATTATAACATGCATGAGTCTCATTCTAATCTCTCAGAGTGGTTTAAACTCAGAAATGTGGATCTTCATTTATCTGACAGTTGTCTCCAGTTATGATTACCCCTAGTAAACTATTACTCCTGCATAACTCAATACTTTGAAGCATGATTATACTTTTTAATATAGCCATATATGGGTATCAGTTTCTTGTGTCAGCCTTAAACTAACCATTATATGGATTTCTTGTGATAGGGAGCTCCGTTGTTCATAGAGACGTTAACACTACAAAGTGTGAAAAAAGGGAGTTAACAGAGCAAATTCATCATGGGGAGAGGAGACAATGCCCTCACCAGGGCCTCCTGAACGTTCAGCTAAAGTTCAAAACATTTGAATGGGAATATTTAGTAAAATACTTATTATATTGAATACACAGAATCTGGTTTTCACTAGCTGTTGCATTATACAAAGCATGGTACATCCACACCATATTACTGAATATTGTGAACTAGATTTCTAAAGTAAGAATAAATGTACCAGCTTAAATGTGATCAGTAGTACACCTTTCACAAAAGGGGCAAAATGAGCATCCGAGTACAAAATCTATTACAGCTTTGTAAATGTCCTGGGGTGACGCTATGAAGCTGCCCTATTCCTTACAGGTCTGCTCAATGCCCAAGGACGCTGTGCCTGCAGGACGGCCCCGGGCGCGGGGAAGGCCTGAACGGTTCAGGGCAATGGCTCCAGGGTCTGGGCAGGGCTTGGGAGCGAGGGCGCCGGGAGCGCTGTGCTGGTTTCCTGGGTTTGTGCTCCAGCTAGCTGGGAAAAGGGTCTGTTGGGTTTTTTTCCTTGTTCTTTTTCCTTTCCCTCCCCCTGCCTCACTGCCTCCCTTCCCTCCTCGCCGGTCCGGGAAGCCTGCGGGGGCGGCCCCGGCTGGTCCGAGCCCACGTGTCTGTTCCCTCTCCAGGAATTTGTTGTATTTTGAGGCTTTTTTTTTTTTTTTAATCCTGTTCTACCCTGGTTTGTTCGTGTGTTAATAAAGAGTTTGGTTTCTTTTTCCCACTTTCCCTTCTTGTGACTCATTTGTCTCATTGATGGAGGAAAAGAGGAGGCCCTTTTCCCTTCGGAGGAGACACTCACTCCTGAGTGTTTCCTCCTGAAGTTTTGTCTCAAAAACCGAGACAGTAAAATTGCTTCCAAACATGAAATGCACATGAAAAAGGTTCTGGAACATTGAAGTGATGAAATTCTGGTTAATTGAAAAAATAAATGTATAAAGATACAGCATAGGTTGGTGAATTAAATTTTTCTTGTTATTCAAATTCTTTTCTTCTGCTTTCATTTCTACTAACTTCATTCTACAAAAACAACTAAAGCCAAATTATTCTCTTTAAATATGCAAACTGAAAGTGGAGATTAAACTTTTATATAAATTTTTATTTAAAGCTTTATAAAACCAGAGTTTTCTTCTTGTTCAGCAACAACTAAGTTCAAGATTTTCCTGCATTAGGTCTTTTATTGATGTGTTCTTATAATACATCCATATATAATTAAAAATATTACCTGTCTAGCATTTATCCTATAAACTTATTTATTATAGAATGTTCAATCTAGTAATACTTCTCCTTACTTTTTCAAAAGGACTTCTGCTGCTCCTTGGGGTTTTTTTTTTGCTAATTCTTTTATTGTTTATATTGTCTTGAAAAATGAAACACATTCGTTCAGTGAACTTCACTGAACATATTTTCATTATGTTAAAATATTTTCCTCCAGGTCTCCTCTACCTTTTTTTTTTTTTTGAGTTATAATTCTGAGATCTTTCTAGAGGTGGGCTGTGTATACGGAGTGCTAACATTAGCAATTTAGTGTGTGTCTCCCAGAAATGCCTACAGTCACATACATACTTCATAATACTTACAGAATTAAAACTGTTATGACACGAATTATTAAATTACTGAATAAACATTGTCAATGAGGCTGTTTTACATTTCCAAGATTTTCATTGGATCAGAAGTTAGGTCCAATGGCTGATCTGTGAGCAAAAGCTTCCTCTGCTTCTGTGTGTGGAAGACAACAAATGTGTGAAGACATCAAATAATTTACTTCCTGTGTTGCAAATGATTTTATAAAAACCCTGAAAAATAATAAGCACAACTGCCTTACAACCGTTAATTATACTAATCTTTAACAGGCTTGCAAGAAACGTACTTATACCACCGCAGTGTGGTGTTAATATTTTCTCTTGACTTGTAACTTAAAAAGCACCAGAAAAAAGACCCGAAACTACTTCATAGAGATAACCCATTTTATATGAATTTTTAAAAATAAACCTGAAATTTTCTAACGTTATTAGCTAGCTAGCTTGTGCTCTCGCTGATAATGAGAAGTGAACTCTAGGTAGGTGTGAGGAACTAATTTAATTTTGATTTATGCCTCAACATTGTTTGAAGATTACCAGAGGGGTGGGGGGAGGGGCTGCACATGTGCTCGCAGCCATATGATGTCTCATATGGAATAGACAGTACCCATGAGGAGAAGAGCGCCAAGAACAATGTGCCCTCTAGAGAGGTTCTCCAACTGACAGGGAGACAGTCCCCGCCAATAGACTGCAGTCGAACACTTGACTGGGCAATGGTCTCCTGCCAGTGAGCAGACCTTGGAAGGAGCCACGGGGGATAAAAGTAACTGCATCACAAGCTGCAAGGCTCAGTGCTTGGCTTACTAACTTCACTTTGCTGGTTGACTACCTAAGACCACCTCCACGCCTTGTGCCTAACCTGTGTCCTGTCCTACCACTTCTTCTCCCTTGCCTGCTCCAGCCTTTGCTTGTTCTAGCTCCCTGCATTCCTGCCCGACACCCCTGCCTGCTTTGTCCCTGCCTACCTTGTTCCTGCCTGAGCCACCTGCTTCCAACCCTGCTTTGCTGATCCAGCCTGCTGCCCCAATCCCGCTGCGACCCTATCCAGGATTCTGCACCTCCTGCCCAAGCACCTACTCGCCTCGTGCCTGGCTGCCCGTCGATGCAGGAGCTGTGCCTTTGAAGCTGCGTTGCTCCGACAGCGGCACAGACTTCCCCCAGCAGGCAGCATGCACACACCCCCTACTGCTTGGATGTGGATGGCGCACCCCGAAGTTCTGGTGGTAACTCCCACTTTTTCTCTCTCTCTCCTCTCTCTTTTTCTCCTCCCTCTATTCCTTTTCCTTTTCCTTCCCCCTTTACTGCCTTTTTTTATTCTTCTTTAGTAGGGCAAGGCACATTTCATTACCAATGAGCAGTTCTGAGATATATTTACCTCATTTGTGCTTAACTTTGTCTTAGAGGAATCTGTTGTAAGAGAACCCTCCGCAGTTTTCCTCTGCAGAATGTGACAATAGGATAATTTTTATATTTCAATGCTGAAAGAGAGAGAACAAAGAGAGCAGAGTTATGATACAGACTGAACAACCATCTGATACCAGAACATAAAATATGTATTTCCAGAGAGAGAGAATAGATTCTTTGGATTAGAGGGTGAGGAGCAAAACCCAAACCCAACGTTCCTACCTTGAAGAAAACTTCACAAATCATTTAGTATTAATCACAGAATCATCAAGGTAGATGCTTTTAAGATTATCCAGTCCACCCATCTGCCCAGCACTGCTCCTGTAACCCCTGAACCACTAAACCATATCACCCAGTGCCAGAGCCAGATGCCTCTTGAACACTTCCAGGAATGGCCACTCCACACCTCCCTGGGTTTCCTATTCCAATGCCTGACCAGCTGAACAGTGAAAATATTTTTTTCTGCGATCTGATCTGAATCTCCCCTGTCTCAGCTTAAGGCCATTTCCTCTTTTCCTCTCACTGTAGGCACAGTAGAAAAGACTGCCCCCCACCTTACTACTGTTATAAATTATTGTTTTTCTCGGTTCGGGTTGTATGGGTTTGGGTTCAAGGTTTCTTGGTTTGGACTGTACGGGTTCGGGTGTGGTAGCAAGACCACCTGTCAGGCTCTGGAGGTCCTTGCAGAGGACGCAAACCTCTGGGTGTCCGAGGACTCCTTGAGAGAGGCAGCCCAGGGATCACGCGTGGCTGACACACACACAGGTGAGGTGGCTCCAGCAAGCGACCAACAGAACAAGGCGGCGAGAGAGACGAAGAGAAGTGACAGGGGGTCTCCTCCAAGATCTCTTTTATTGGGGGAACTGGAACAAGGGGTCCAGGACGGAGAGCGGTGGAGGGAGAACTCCGAGTAACTGAGAGGTGACACAGGTTTATAAAGGGTGGGTGGAAACTGGGAGGGTTCAAGGGTTACAGCCAATGGGATACCCGGACAAGGGAGGGAACAGGTCTGAGGGTCCAATTGAAAAAACTGAGGGGAGGGTACATTCATAGTAAACCAATGAAATGTCGAGTACGAGGAACAATCTGGAAGGGTAGGCAGGTCTGAAACCCTGGACACGCCCCTTAGACTGCCATCTCATCCCCCAGGCCCTCCGAAGAGGAGGAGCTCTTGCTATCAGAGGAGGAGTCTGAGTGAGTGGCAGCTGCAATTTCCAGGGATGTGCCTCCCACATTCGGGTTCCAGTTTTGTGGGTTCAAGTTGTACGGTTTGGGTTTGGAAAGGGGATGCAACGAGGGTGGGCGTTCAGGAGGCAGCACTCAAAGTGAAGAAGGAACTCCAAAGGGGGGCCACTGTAACCCCTCTAGATTGACAGCACCATGGACAAATCATCTCTCGAGGCCAGGCCATGGTGACAACAAATCACTCGATGCCCCATGAGGCAGAAGGCGGGCCCTAGACATGAGCCAATCTGAAGCCAATCTGACCAATGGACAGTGGTCTTGGGAGGGAGACCAATGGGAAGAGTTGGTGGGTGTATAAAAGGGAGGTGTAGTTTTTAAACTACCCTTGATTCCTGGGGAGCCCTTACGAAGGACGCAGACCTCTGGATGCCCAAAGGCTTCCCGTGGCCGCCCGAGGGCTACGCGTGGCTGGATCACGCAGAGGCGAGGCAGCTCCAGCAAGGGATCAGCGAGGCAAAAAGGCAGCGAGAGAGACAAAGGGTTGCGGAAGGGGGTCTCCCCCGTGATCTCCTTTATTAAGGATACGAGACGGGGATCCGGGAGGGAGAGCAGTGGAGGGAGAACTCCAGGGATTTGAGGGTTTGTCCAGGATTTTTAAGGGGGACAGAAACTGGGAGGGGTTAAGGGGTACATCCAATGGGGAAGAGGTTAAGGGGAGGTACCGAGGGTCGATGGTCCAATTAAAATTTTTGAGGGGAGGGTACAATGTGAACAGGCCAATAGAACATCGAACACCAAAGAACTTTCCAGAAGGGTGGGCTGGCCCAGGGCCCTGGACACGCCTTTAGACTCTAGTTCCGTCCCCCGAATCCTCTCCTGAGGAGGAGCTTTCCTCATCGGAGGAGGAGCCAGAATGAGAGGCGGTGGCAACATCCAGGGAAGGACCTCCCACAGGGAGGCACCAAGAATAGACTGTGGCGGTTTGCTGTGTGGAGAGTACCTCTGCCTCAGTGAAGAGAAAGGCTACTCCCTTCTCTTAGCTCCCCGGGTTTTTGCTTTTATTAAACCACGTAACCCTGTTCAAAAGTGACTGGCCTCCTCGTTTATTTCAACTACACCCTCCCTTCAGGCAGTTGTTGAGAGCAATTAAGTCCCCCCCCAAGACTCCTTCTGGAGACTAAACACTCCCAGCTCCCTCAGCCATTCCTCATCAGACATGTTTTCTAGGCCCTTCACCAGTTCCACTGCCCTTCTCTGGACACAGCCCATCACATCAAACTCCTTCTGGAAGTGAGGGGCCCAAAACAGAGTGCAGTACTGGAGGAGCACCCCACCAATGCTGAGTACAGGGGGGATGATCACTTCCCTAGTCCTGCTGGCTACACTGCTCCTGTCATTGGCCTTCTTGGCCACCTGGGCACACACTGGCTCATGTTCACCTACTGTTAACCAGCACCCCAAGTCCCTTTCTGCTGAGCAGCTCTCAAGGCTGTCATCCACAAGCCTGTAGCACTGCCTGGAGTTGCGCTGTCCCATGTGCAGGATCTGGTACTTCACCTCACTTAAACTCATGCAGTTGTCCCTAGTCCACTGATTTGTGTCCAGGTCTCTGTGTAGAGTCTTCCTACCCTTGAGAATGAAACACAGAGTTTCAAAAATTAAGATTTAGTTAAAGGTTAGCTTTGTTGAAATTAGTTAAAATGGATTTAATAAATAAACTCAGCTGGAGCTAATCAAAGAGTTAATGATTAGTTAGAGAGTTAGGCCTGAAATAAGCTTTTAAGATGTAAGTAACTGATTGCCTGTTATCTTATATTTGTTTAGCTGTGCCTATAATGAGAAACAGAAAACATTGATTAATAGATCTAAAGAAATGAAGACAAGTACTAATTTTTCCGTTTGAAAACCTACTCAGAAGTAATGAAGGGAGAAACTGGAGGTCCTCCAAGGGTAATATGTATTGTCAAAAACCAGAAAGGTAGAAAGGTCAAAGCAAGGGAGATGAGTTTTACTTCATCATCTACGACCTCTCCCCAAATAATGGGACCACTGACTCAATTCAAGGAACAAACCACACATGCTTAATGACTTTTCAGCTAATTACCATACGAAGTGGAGAATGGGAGGTGTCAATGTTATAAATATGCATTTGTATTTTGAATATTGAGAACTTTTGTAGATAAATAGACTCTGTATTGTTTTGTGATTTTGCACTGCGTATTAGGGAGTTATCCCACGCAGCTGCCCAGCGCTGAATAAACATACTCTTTCTAACCCTGTTAGAGAGTCTTTGTCCGTCTTAGTTGGGTATCGATATTAGATCAATGCCCATATTTCGGTAAATCAAGTAGAACAACACTCCCACATAACTCAGTGCTGTGTGCAAATTCACTGAGGTGCACTCAATCCCCATACCCAGATCATGCTATCGTGCCTGTTTTTCTCCTAGTTGCCTCCTTTCTCATGAGTGTGTAGAGCCTTGGACACACCCCGGTGTGTTGCAGCTATAAACATCTGGGGTTTAATGGGTGCTTCCTGGGCAATTATACCAAAGGTGCTCTATAAGGCCTTCCAAGAGATTCTGAGCCTTGGGGGCCCTGCACACAAAAGTCATGAATATTTCCTTCCCAGAAGAGCTGCTCAGCTAAAAGGTCACCCATGTTAACTCTTAGCTGTGGAAACTGTGAGGAGCCCATTTAGTTTTGATTTAGCCAATTTAGTTTTTTATTTGTCTCAACCCTGGTTGTCAGAGGCATGTGGGGGAGGGAGTGTACACATGCCCCTTGCAGGAGGCCGTTAGGAGGTGAGGGAAGCCTTGTCTCTGGGGTGACTTCGCCAGGCAACACCTCACATGGGAGAGGCAGTCAGTAGGAGACACTGTACTCCCCAGAGAGGCTTCTCCAATCAGATGGTGAAAGGTCTCCACCAATGGACAGCAGCGAAAGGCTTGACTGGACCAGTGGTCTCCTGTCAGCAGGCAGATTTTGGGAGGGGCTAGGGGATATAAAAACTAACTGCTGCTGTCTGGCTGGCTGCTGCTCACTTGCTGGTTTGTGCGCTCCTTTGACCTGGCCGTAAGCCGTTTTGTTTGTCCCTTTTGCCCTGGTCCCAGCCTGTCTTTTGAGCTCCTGCTCACCCCCACGCCTGTCCTGCCTCTCTGTGTCCCTGCATCCAACCCTTCCTGCTTCCAAGCTGGCCTGCCGCTGTGATCCTCATCGCGACCCTGTCCAGTGTTCTGGACCTCCCGCCTGAGTCACCTACATCCAGCCCTGTCCTCCTCTGAGCCAGCCTGCCGCCGTGATCCTTGTCGCGACCCTGTCCAGTGTTCTGGACCTCCCGCCCGAGTCACCTGCATCCAACCCTGCCCGCCTCCAAGCCGACCTGCCACCGCGATCTTTGCCACGATGCTATCCAGGGTCCTGGACCTCCTGCCCAAGTGCCCACTCACCGCATGTCCAGTCGCCCGTCGCTGAGGGAGCTGTGCCTGTTAAATTGCCTCTCAGAGAGCTGTGCAGGCTCATTAGCAGGCAGCTAGCTCATCCTCCATTGCATGGACATTGATGGCACACCCCAGTCCTGCTGGTGGTAACGCTCACTTTTTCTCTCTGTCTCCTCTCTCTGTCTCTCTTCCTCCCTTCCTTTTCCATGTTCCTTTCTTCTTTTCTGTCTTTCACAGCTCTCTTTGGTTTGGGTAACTGCTTTTTCTTTCTTTTTCATTACCAATAAACGGTTATCAGATACAAGATTTGCCCCATTTGGCTTAATTTCTTTCCTAACCATCTAATTCTAAAAGAACTCCTTGCAGTTTCCCACAGTGGAACACGACATTTGAATTGGTGGCAGCGGTGGGATGGTCTTGATGAAAATTTTGTGCCTTTTTGAACCTTCTCTGTGTGTTTTGGGGAGAGATTTCATTTGGGCATTAAAGAAAAAAAAAGGTGTGACCCTCCCTAAAAGTTGGTGCCAGCAAATAATTAAAGGTGTGTCCTCTCAGAAAGTGGTTTTTTCCTCCAGAGGCTCTTTGGAACTTGTTACAGTGTGGCCCTTTCTGAGACGCATTTTGCCCCCTTATATGCAATTGCTGTGGTAATTAAAGGTGTGTCCTCTCCGAAAGTGTTTTCCTTGGGGCAGTTTGGGACTCTTTATGGTGGGGCCCTCTCTGGGAAGCATTTTGCCCACCTTGCTATAACTCTTTGTGTGTAGCAGCCTTGGTAATTTAAGGTATGTCCTCCCACAAAGTGTTTGGGGCATTTTGGGGAATTTTTACACTGTGGATCTTCCTGGGAGGTATAATGCTCCATCTCTGTAGCTAATTGACTTGGTACCATAAGGTTTGTCCTCCTGAGGAGTACTATTTGGGGCACCTGGAAGTATTTATGGTGTGACTCTCCTCGGGAAGCTGTTTCGCCCCTTCTTTCACAGTTTGCAAGGTGTGACATGTGACCCTCCAGAAAAAAACGTTACCTTTCCTGTGTTTTTGGGGGGTGTTTAGTTCAGAAACACAAACAATGAACACACGTGCTGTAATGGGAGAGCAGAGCAGAGACCCCTCCTCCCCCTTACTTGAATTCCTGGAGACTCTTAGAGCCAGACCCTCAGTGCCCAGATTAGAGGGGGCTAGGGATCACTGGCACAGCATACAAAGTATTATAGACCGGGTCTCGGCTTTGCAGTCGAAAGTGAGGTGTAAGCCCAAGAAGGGGAAGGCAGCCGTGTGTGGGGTGTTGGGGGTGGCTGTGATGGCTTCTATACAAGAGAGGATTGCCCTGCATTTCCAGGATACAACAGCAATCAAGTCCCTGCAAGTGCTGGTGCAGTCCCTGCAGGTCTGTATTGCAGACCTGCAGGGAAAGCTACAAGACAAAAGAGGGCATAGTGACAACTTGCAGCAGGTTTTGGGAGACATTTTAGCAAGGGATGCCACTGGTCCAACGGCCACTAGTCCTGGAGCAGTGTGTCCTGCAGCTGCTGTGGCACTCCCCGATGATGTCATGGCCAGAGCTGTTGCTCCCGTGTATGCTGGAAGAGAACTTGCAGCGGTATGCAGGCTGAAGCTGCGGTATGCATTTGCCCCTTAATAAAAACCAAATACTCATGTGAAAACGATAAGGATCAAGCCCCCCTCATAGCGACTAAAAAGGTGCCATTCACAGCTACAGAGTTAGCTAAACTGAAATGGGAATTCAGTCGCCACCCCCGCAAAACCGAAACTGAATATGTATGGGTTGTCTCTTTAAGTGGAAAAAATCAGATTTTGCTCAGTGAGAAGGAGGCAGAGGGTTACTGGGGTCTTGGTGTTTTCCTCACCACTGGAGACTGCCGAGCACCACGGTCTCTGACCCAGAGGGCTGCATATTGGACTGGTGGTCTAAACCCCCTGGAAAGAGGTGATCCCCTCGCTATAGAAGAGACTACTCACCAGCTACTGGAGAACATCCATGAAGCAGCCTGTCTGCAAGTGATGTGCAACTGCAAACTAGTCCCTTTCCAAGAATTCCCCATGATGCTCACGGCAGATGCCCAGAGAATGACTCCTCTAATTTGTGGGCTTCCTGACTCTCTAAAACCAGTCAGTATTCAATTGCAAGGAACGATATAGGCTCCAGCCCACTTAGAAAAGGTTGCTGCTGCATTGGAAGGTACCACCTCCTCCCCTGCAGGGGATGTCCCAACCTGAGGAGGCAAGGTGTGGATCTGGCAGGACGTCTCCCAGGAATTAATTAATTTTGGGCAAAAATACGGTCCCGTAAAAGCAGCTGTGAGCACATGAGAGACTCCTGGGGTGAGGCATACCCATCTCAGCCCAAGGCTATCACCCAGAATTCCCCCCGATCCAATCAAAGGAGATGGAACCGCCTGCTCACCAGACAGGCTATTTGAGCACAGGGCCGGTAGAAGGGAATCCCGAAAAGGGAGATGGATGGCCTCTCCATGGACCTACTGGAAAAAGTGGTAACAGAATGGCTGGACAAAACGTCCGAGAAGTGTAACGGGAGCCCTAGCGCACCCCCCTGATCGACCTGGGTGGGGAAGAAGGTGTGCCAGTAGAACCAAAGCAGGTAAACTAAAAGCCCTGTTTCCCTTAGGTTGGTGGGGGAATGGAGGCTGGATGTATGTTAGGCAACTCACTGATAATGGCCTCAGAGACACTTTATTAACAGCAGCTGCCAGACCTGAAAAACAATTACTAACATTCTTAGTTGACACTGGGGCTCAGCCATCAGCTCTGACTAAGCAAGATGATGCCAATGGTGGAGTCGTCCCATCTAAACGGCTCTTGCTTATAGTAAATGCATTGGGGGTGTCACAATCGGTGGCCTGATTGTCACTGCTGCAGTCTAATACTACCAGCAGAGGAAAAAAGTGTCACAGTTACCATGGCAATAAGGGAGTTTCCCCTAAGTTTACTGGGACTGGATGTTTTGAAGGGGAGAACGTGGCATGACAACTTGGGGCAACAGTGGTTCTTTGGATCCACTAACTACTGAATCAAATTGCTACAGATGGCCCCAAATCTTCCCCCTTGAAAACTCACAAATGTTAAGCCATATCCATTGCCTTTGAGAGCCCGAGAGAGAATTACCCCAGTACTGGAGTGTGAGAATTAACAGCAAGTCAGCAAGCCTGTCTGATTCTGACATTGATCTTAGCGCAATCCGTTTGTACCCGTGAGAAACTTAGTGTCAACAGAAGCAAGAACCCTAAACGACAGAAAGAGAAAACAGCAACAAGGCTGCACCTGGTGTTTTTCTGAATGCTTAGAATGCTTATGCTATAGGTAACCAATAATAGTATGTTGTAGTTAAATAATAGCCAATGCATCTATTGTAGTAGTTAAGCAACTAATGGATAAGTAACATGAATGATAAACATACAAAAGTGTATAAATGACACTGGCTTTTTACAATAAACAGCTTTTTGCCTGGAGTTGTTGATGAGATTCGTGTGTGTCGTGTCTGTCTCAACAATAACACCAGGGGATTTGAAAAAATGAGAAATTGTTATTCCTGTTCATTCACTATTCAACTCCCCAGTGCGGCCAGTGAGAAAACCAAATGGCAAATGGAGACTGTCAGGAATGACAAACTCTTGATTTGATAATCAAAAGTTTTATTAACAAAAATGAAAAAAACAAGCAAAGTGTATTAATTAATTAAAATAATAAAATAATTCTAGGATTTACTTGAATGAAAGTCAATAAAGAACAAAAGTGCCCGGGTTGCGAGAATTAGAGACTCTTTGAGCCGGATAGGCTAAAGGTCCCTGGTGCAGAAACCCTGCGCCACTGGTTTGGTTTCAGCTATTCCGAAACCTGAGAAATTAGAGCTGTCCCGTGTAAGGGATAGAGGCCTTTACCAACGAGGGGCTTCACCAAAGGCTAACTCAAAGGAAAAAGCGACGCCCCTTGGATGTCAGTTTCTTTTATAAGGTGCTGACTCCACCCATTACCACCCACAAGTCCGCCCCCAAGGTCCTTTTTGGTTGGTGGTTTTTAAGTTGATGTCACTTCTTTCTGGCAATGGTGGTTCGCTTGTCTAGGGGTGATGTCATTCAGTCCAAAGGCGGGAAGAAGTCCTTATTAATATGCGTGGTCACCATGGAGATGAGCTGTTGGGGCGCTTTGGACCACTAGAGGCCCGCCCCCATCTCCTGGCATCCTGCCCATCCAGTGGGAGGACGAATCAGAGAGCTAAGGTACATCTGTGGGCAAGGCCCAGGTCTAAGGACACTCCTCCCTCTCTCTGGAATGTTCTGTCCTGTCCAGTTCTTGATTGGTTGTTCTGTATTGATCCCTCCTCTATTGGTCTCTTATTGGCTGTGTGTGTTTCGGATCCTCCCTTTGCCTGTTTGCTCATTGGGCAATTACCCAGTTCCACCTCTCTTTAAAAGACCTTGCAACCTTGGACCCTCTGGCCATTTCCCCGCTTTCACTTTCTGATCAATAAACTCAGGAAGTTCTGGAAGTGGTCCTCTCCTTCTTCTCCTTCGCCTCCTGGGATCCTGGGGAACCTGACCACCAGGGTCACCTTGCTCAGGGCGTGCCCGCCTCAGCTGAGCCGGTGCAGCCCTTGACATGCGGCCGCCGAGACACTGCACGTACACTGCGTGTCTGCAGGAAGGACACTGTTGCCTCGCCTGGGTACGCTGCCCAGCTTGGCTGACCCCTTCCCAGGGCAGTGTCACGTTGGCGCCCGAACAGGGACGACAGGTCAAGCGTCGTCCCTGCAGACCTCCCTGCTGAGCCTGCCAAGCCAGCAGAAGTTGTGGTTTCGGCGCCGGCGTTCCCCTGTGAAGCGCGCCTCGTTTTAGAGTGCTGTGCTCCAGGGAGCTGACAACCCTTGCTTTCTGTGGACTTTTCCTTGGATTTATCCTCGCAAGGACCTGCTTCCGACCCAGAGGACTTCTGCGGATCTTAATTTCCAGAAGGTCCTTTTGGTAAGTTGTCTCCCCTGTCTTTTATTCCCTTTGGGCTGTGTTTTTGTGGTGCTCTTTCGAGAGCAGGATTTTTACCCTTGGGACGAGTGCATACTGACCTTTCTGGACGGGTTTTCTTCAGTTTTTGCATTTTGTACGCAGGAGAGGGTGGAGAAGGTGCCTTTTTTCTTTTCCTAAAATGGATAACCGGTTGACGGCACCGCAGAGGGAGATTTACATCCAAGTTGTGGGTTTCCTAAAGGTGGGAGGATTTAAGTTCTCAAAAAGGGTTTTGAGAAAGTTTGCTAAATGGGTTTTGTTTAACTTTCCTCGCGTTGCTACTACTGACATCTCAGAAATTTCATTCTGGAACATGGTTGGCAATCGGATTGGAGATTTACAGAACTTAAAAGACAAGTCAGTGGAAAAATTTATTCCACTTCTCATTCAAATAAAGAATGCAGTCATTTTACAGAGGAGAGCAAAAGAAAAATCCACAAACTCGGTTGCGGTCCCCGGTTCTCCTTCCCCTTCATCCCTGAAAGTCCGCTTTTCCTCTCTCACTCTCCCTAAGTGCAGCACCTCGAAAGGAGAAAACTGCCAGGAGGCACAGGGCTGCCATCAGCTCCCTGTCTCTTCTCGAGGTTCTCCACACCCCTGCCGCTCTGGTGCTGATAACACCAGTCCGGACCTGTCCCTAAACCCTCATTCCTCTCCCTCTTCCCCGGTTCATACTCCAACGTTAAAATTAAAAAGTGCGTCACAAAAATGGCGGTGACCGCATGGTCAGTTCTTCTTCTCGAAATCCTTTTCATCCTTCTCCCCGAAACCCCTTCCTGCCATCTCCGGAAGTTTCCCTGTCTGCACCTGTCAATCCTGTTTGCTCCTCCTCCATGATGTCATGTGGGCGTGAGCAGTTACCACCCACTGCTCCTCCCCCTCATGACATCATGTGGGAAAACTTTGAAAAAGATTCCCACGCTCCCAATTTCTCCATCTCCTTCACCCTTTTGAATGCAGCAGGCGACGAGGCCTACCCGGAAGCTACCGCTCCCTTTGCTGCTCCAGTGATTTACAATCAACACGGATTAAATCCGCAGTGGAGGCCCTTCAACAACAATGATTTAAAGGAAGTGTGCAAAGCTTTCAAAGAATATGGGAAAGAGAATCAATATTTTAAAAATGTTTTAAATGCTACTTGCACCGCAAGTGTTCCTGTCCCATCAGATATCAAAAGGGTCATATCTTCCTTGCTATCTACCACTCAGTTTAAATTATGGTATGGCCTCTGGAAAGAGCAGTTAGTGGAGCAGCTTCCGGTCATTCAAAGGGATCATGCACATATTACAATAGAACACCTATGTGGAGAGGGGGATTTTCAGAAACCACAAGATCAAGCAAATCAAATCCCTAAGGAAGTGCTTGAGTTAATTTGGAAATTTGCAGAAAAAGTTTTCTTTACCATGCCATCGAAAACCACCACTAAGGTCAGCTACTATGCCATCAAGCAAGGCCCAATGGAGGATTTCATTAATTTTGTAGATCGCCTCACAACTGCAATTGAGGCACAAGTAGAGGATGTTTCAATGCACGAGCAACTCATTACGGACTTTGCGAAGGCAAACGCCAATGAGACGTGCAACGCAGTGATAAAAACGCTGCCTTTTAAACCTCCACCATCACTGCTATTAATCACAGAGGCCTGCATGAGGCACGTAGCGGAACAACCTGACGTGCAGGTAAAGAAAAGAGAACCTGCAGGAAAAACTTCTGTTCATCCTGCTATTGCAGGAGAAAGTAGGGACAACTCAAATAATGACAGGTCACAATGGGTTTGCACAAGGTGTGGGAAGCGGGGACACACAGCTAAGTATTGCCGCGCGCCTGCACCCATTCACCAGTCTTTTAGACATTCCGTTACAGCCAAGCCCAGGGCTCCACCTGCGCCACCAACCGCGGGAAAGGAACAGGGAAACTGAAGTCCCAGCGCGGAAAGGCAGCCCCGCGCGCAGACAGAAGTGGAGAAGCTGCCGCAATTCCTACAGTTCAGAGACTGCACGCTAAACTTCTGGATGGGACTCATATGGTACATCAGCAGTTTTATAGCCTGCCCTGTCGCACCGATGAACTGGTAACTGCTGGATTTATCTTTGTCATTGGGGACCCTTTTAGCACGCCGCCCGAAGTAGAAGTCTTTCCTGCCATCACAAAACCAGACAAAGAAGGAAAGTTTAATGTTATTCTTAAATGCCAATTTCCCCCATACTTCCTCCCCAAGAACTATGACCTAGCACAAGTGTTTGTGCTGCCAGCGGACCTTCCCAAAGATGGCAGATCTCCCGGTGCTTTTTGGGCAGAGGCCATGGGGAAAGATCGCCCCATGCTCGAGTGCAAATTGTCACACAATAATGACTCTGTTTCTATTGCAGGTATGGTTGATACAGGAGCAGACGTCACTATTATTTCGGCGACTGATTGGCCACGGATGTGGGACTTTCAAGCAAAGGACAGCCTCGTTTCGGGGGTAGGTGGATCTGTTTCCGCCCATGGGAGCAAGGATGTCATTCAAATAGAGGGGCCTGAAGGTAGGGTTGCGTCTATCCGCCCATTCATTTTAGATTCAGGTTTTACATTATGGGGGAGAGATCTCATGTCCCAGTGGGGGACCTGGATGGAAATTACACCACAACCCCGGGGTTTTCCCTAGGGGCCACTGTGGAGCGCGCCACCCAAAAACTTAATTGGAAAAGTAATCAACCTGTTTGGGTGGATCAGTGGCCTTTACCAAAGGAAAAATTAAGCGCTCTGCATCAGCTCGTGGAGGAGCAATTGATGAAAGGTAACATCGAACCATCTACAAGCCCCTGGAATTCCCCAGTTTTCGTAATTAAGAAAGCGGGGAAGGACAGATGGCGTCTCCTCCAAGACCTGAGAAGAATAAATGATGTGACTGAGGACATGGGAGCTCTCCAACCTGGAATGCCATCACCCTCTATGCTCCCGAGGGGCTGGAAAATCGCAGTCATCGATATTAAAGACTGCTTCTTTCAGATCCCCCTGCATCCAACCGACGCACCTAGATTCGCGTTCTCTGTACCATCTTTAAACCGACAGGCACCTATGCAGCGCTACCACTGGCGTGTTCTCCCACAAGAGATGAAGAACAGTCCTACGATCAGCCAGTGGTATGTCGCAAAGATTCTAAGCCCCATCCGAAAACTCGCTCAAAAGTCCATAATTTTACACTATGTGGACGATATACTGATCTGCTCCCCAAATCAATCATACCTGGAATGGACCTTAGATAAGATCAAGGGAGCGTTGAAGACAGCAGGGTTCGAAATCCAGGCAGATAAAGTACAGATGACCAGCCCTTGGAAATACCTTGGGTTGTCCATTCACAATACTACCATCGTACCTCAAAAAGTCACAATTAACGAGCATCCGAAGACTTTGCAGGAACTACACCAGTTGTGTGGATCTATCAACTGGATTCGCCCTTTGCTTGGATTGACCACGGAGGACTTAGCACCTCTCTTCAATCTATTGAGGGGGAGTGACGAGCTCAACTCTCCACGGGACCTGACTCCTGAGGCGAGGGACTCTATAGGTAAAGTGCAGCGTGCGCTGGAGACCAGACAGGCACACAGGTACGACCCTAAGTTGTCTTTTCAGCTTGCTATCCTAGGAGCCGTGCCTCACCTCTACGGGTTGCTATTTCAATGGGATGCTGCGTCGAGAGACCRCTTAGTAATAATTGAGTGGGTCTCTCTCGCGCATTTGCCGTCCAAAAGCATCACCACGCCACAAGAACTGATGGCGAGGCTTATCATCAAGGCAAGGTCCCGACTCCGGACCCTAGCCGGATGTGATTTCTCATGCGTCTATTTGCCATTGACTAACGAAGCCTTAGAGCACCTGATACAAACGAATGTAAACTTACAATATGCGCTGGACAGCTTCCCAGGTCAAGTTTTAATCCATTATCCTAAACATAAGCTCTTTAATTCGACCCTGAAACTCATTCCAAGGACGATTCAGAACCCAAAACCTTTAGACGCACCGACCATTTTTACAGACGGCTCAGGAGCATCCCACAAGTCGGTTATGACTTGGAAGGATCCTCAAACTCGGAAGTGGGAATCTGATGTTGAAAAAGTGCCTGGGTCACCACAGGTAGCTGAATTAGCCGCCGTCGTCAGGGCGTTCGAAAGATTTAAAGAGCCTTTCAATTCGATATCTGATTCTGCATATGTAGCAGGGGTTGTGTCCAGAGCAGAACACGCGGTGCTCAAGGAAGTTAGAAATCCTTTGATACATCGCTTGCTCTCGAAACTAATCAATCTGATTTCCCACCGAGAGCAACCTTTTTTCATCATGCATGTGAGGTCACATACGGACCTTCCAGGCTTCATTGCCAAGGGGAACCGGAGAGCGGATGAATTGGCGTTACCTATCCAAACTGCAAACTTGCCGGACCTGTTTAATCAGGCGAAGATGAGCCACGCCTTCTTTCATCAGAATGTTCAGGCTCTAACCCGCACGTTCCATCTCACCCGGGAACAAGTCAGAGCTATTGTGGCCACATGCCCCAACTGCCAAAAGTTCCAGGTTCCATCCTTAGGCAGTGGGGTCAACCCTAGAGGGCTGGGAAGCAACGAGCTGTGGCAAATGGATGTCACGCATGTTCCGTCCTTTGGCTGTCTCAAATACGTGCATGTATCTGTTGATACCTACTCCGGAGCCGTGTTCGTGTCTGTGCACGCGGGAGAGAAGGCCAAAGACGTGATTAACCACCTCATGCACGCCTTTGCCACGCTCGGAGTGCCCCAGCAAATAAAATCAGACAATGGTCCAGCGTACGTTTCCACCTCCCTCAGGAAGTTCCTCCAAGCGTGGGGAATTCAGCACAAAACAGGTATCCCGCACTCTCCCACTGGACAATCAATAGTAGAGAGGACTCACCAGACTTTGAAGAGAGTGTTATATCAGCAAAAAGGGGGAGAAGAGACAGTGAACCCCATCTTCCGGTTGGCAAAAGCCCTGTTTGTAATGAACTTTTTAAACTGTTCACCTGAGAACCCGGACCTGCCAGTTGTTGTGCACTTCAACACCAATATTAAGTTGAAATTTAAGGAGAGGCCACCTGTAATGGTGAAAGACCCCGAAACACAGCAGACCAAAGGTCCTTTTCCCTTAATAACTTGGGGGAGAGGATTCGCCTGTGTGTCCACCCCTGCGGGCCCAAAATGGGTTCCAGGGAGGTGGGTCAAACCATACGTTCCCAAGGCGGAGACGAACCATGGAGACCATCAGTTGAAAGAGGGGATCACTTAAGAACTTTGATGTTTTGTTTTATTTCAGTTGTTGCTTTATTTCAGGTTCCGTTATGGCACCCTTCCTGTTTATGTTGTTCCTGTGCATGGCACCAGCTAGAGGATGGATCGTCCCACAGCCAAAAGCCAACGTGTGGACGACGCTGGCAAGAGCCATGAACCAGTCTGGACTCTGTCTGTCCATGAGCAGCGCGGAAGACCCCATGTCAACTTGCCTGGTGGAGATCCCACTAAAATCTAATGACTATCCCTTTGTAGGCAAAAAGCCCGACCCGGTCCGCTCCTGGGACAGCTGGACGAAGATTTTGCCCCATGCATCACGCGAGCCGCAAGAATTGGCCCTTGTCGGCTCTGCTAAAGTGACTTGTGTAAATTTCAATTATAGATTAAAGGGCACAGAGCAGGTCGACCTCACGCATGAGCAGAGAAAGACTCTCATCCTGAATGCTAAACSTCATGATCAGATAKATGACATCCCAAATTGGTGTAATGACACCGCACCGACACCATCCGAGTCCACAAAAGTTCCCAGGCAGCTCCCTARRGGAGTGTTTCTTATTTGCGGAGACCGGGCRTGGGCAGGRATCSCTTCTCGTCTGYGAGGAGGGCCGTGCACCCTTGGYCAAYTGGCGTTRCTAACCCCAGATAAAAAACATTTAGTCGATTGAGCATCCTCAAAAAGAGTGAAAAGAGCAATCGGGCCCCAAAAGGAGGACTGTGACTCGGAGATTGTTGCCTGGCCTTACTCCAAGTGAGTCGCAGTCTCCATTTTTTTACCTTGGGTGGCGGCCGCCAGGGCTCTAGGTCAATTGGCCCACCTAGAGTGCTGGCTCGGGAAGCAGGCCAACTATACTTCTCGAGCACTGTCTGATCTCCTCGCCGATGAAGAAACCACCAGGCATGCCACCTTACAGAACCGCGCTGCCATTGACTACCTGCTGCTGGCTCACGGACACGGGTGCGAGGAATTTGAAGGGCTTTGCTGTTTCAGTCTCTCCTCGCACTCCGAAAATATTCATACCGCGATAAAGAATATCCGGCAGCAGGTGCAGCAGCTCAAAGAAGAGTCCAAAGACTGGTTCGAAAACCTTTTCAGCAACACCGGACTTTCACGCCAGAGCATTTCCATCTATAAATCTATCCTTGAGTTAGTATTTATCACCTGTTTGCTTTTCTTTACGATGTCATGTTTTAAGCACCTTATGATACAATTAATAAACAAAAACCGGGGAGGTGTTGGGGCGCTTTGGACCACTAGAGGCCCGCCCCCATCTCCTGGCATCCTGCCCATCCAGTGGGAGGACGAATCAGAGAGCTAAGGTACATCTGTGGGCAAGGCCCAGGTCTAAGGACACTCCTCCCTCTCTCTGGAATGTTCTGTCCTGTCCAGTTCTTGATTGGTTGTTCTGTATTGATCCCTCCTCTATTGGTCTCTTATTGGCTGTGTGTGTTTCGGATCCTCCCTTTGCCTGTTTGCTCATTGGGCAATTACCCAGTTCCACCTCTCTTTAAAAGACCTTGCAACCTTGGACCCTCTGGCCATTTCCCCGCTTTCACTTTCTGATCAATAAACTCAGGAAGTTCTGGAAGTGGTCCTCTCCTTCTTCTCCTTCGCCTCCTGGGATCCTGGGGAACCTGACCACCAGGGTCACCTTGCTCAGGGCGTGCCCGCCTCAGCTGAGCCGGTGCAGCCCTTGACATGCGGCCGCCGAGACACTGCACGTACACTGCGTGTCTGCAGGAAGGACACTGTTGCCTCGCCTGGGTACGCTGCCCAGCTTGGCTGACCCCTTCCCAGGGCAGTGTCAATGAGCTGCAGGACCAACGGTGAAAGTCTAAAAAGAGTCCTTGTCACATTAATGTCTCTCTTTAACATGAAGCTTTAGAGCTTTTGAAACTTGTAAACTTCATAATAAATCATATATATATAATACTTTTACATTACAAACTAAATTAGACATACAGGGAAATTGTAAGAACAGTATAAAACGTTATAAACTTTGAAATTAGAACAATTAACAGGGTATTTAACTTGGATAGGGGTTTTTACATCTACTTTTGATAACTAGGTAAATAACTTCTTTTCTTAAGAACTTGGAACAGGTAAGCTTAATTAATTAATGTTAACTTATACGCTACTTAAAATGCAATGGGCAAATCATAAAAGTTTGTGCATGACAGAGACTGACTGTAAATTATCTCTGCCTCAATGCCAACACAGACCCTTTGACAGCAGCTGTATCTAACACTACTGAGCTCACAGCCACCATCCAGGAGCTGGCACATAGGGTCATGACCACTATTAATATTAAAGACATGTTTTTTATGGTGCCTCTGCAGCCAGGGGATCAAGACTGCTTTGCCTTTACGTGGGGGCAGCAATATACATTTAGTAGACTTCCTCAGGGGTTCAAGCATTCACCTACCTTGGCTCACCATGCTCTGGCAAAAGAATTGGAAAAAATACCAGTAAGAGAGGGAGTTAAAGTTTATCAATGTATTGACGATATACTTATTGGAGGGAACTAGAAGGAGGAGGTTGGGACTACTCAAAGTGACATTGTCACTCACCTGGAAGGTTTACGGTTAGAGGTTCCTCCAGAGAAAATCCAAACTTCCTCAGAAGAAGTAAATTTTCTAGTAATTTGGTGGAAAGGAGGAATGACATGCATTCCCGAAGATACCCTTTCCAATTTGGAACAAGTTAAAATGCCAGAAACAAAGAAGGAATTGCAGCAAGCCCTGGGAATGCTTGTATTCTGGAGAAAGCATATTCCGGATTTTTCCATTACTGCCCATCCCCTTTTCAATTTGTTATATAAAGGCAACTACTAGGAATGGACTCCTCTCCATGAAGAAGCCCTACAGCTGTTAGTGTTCGAAGCTGCAAACCACCAAGCACTGGGTCCTATACATCCTTCTGACTTGATTTGAATTGAATGGGGGTTTGCTCAATGTGGTTTATCAGTGCAGAGAAGAGGTACACCGTGTGGGAAAAGGGCCTGTTTGTGGTCAGCCTGGCCCTGCGAGAAGCAGAGCGCAAAATACAGCACCAACCCATTGTACTTAGGGGGCCCTTCAAGGTTATAAACCCAGTTCTAGCAGAGACACCTCCCTGACGGGGTGGCACAGAGAGCTTTAGTAAGGAAATGGTACGCACAAATAGAACACTACTGTGACATCTTTAAAATAACAGAAGGGACCACCAAATTACTAACTGTCATACATAAAACAGAAGGTTTGGCTTTCGCATTTATTAAGTGATAAGTAATTAATTTAAAATATGAATGTTGTTAATAGTTAATTAAGTTGTTAATTCCTGAGATTAAGAGAATTTGTAATTCATGTTCTTTGATGTTTAAGTGTTAAGCATTACTTCTAAGTTCTAAACAAAGTTCAAGAGTTTAAACTATATTGAAAAACCCCATGATATCTTTTGAATTCATCTCTAAGTTTAGCTATGTTCCAGAGAGAAAAACTCCTCACCCATAGCCAAAGTGCTATATTTAGAAAACCAATCAGTAACCTATTACCAAGCTCCATGGTAACCATGAATTTCAATAAAGAAGTTTCCCACCAGAAACTCAGATGACATCACTCAGAGACTGCACCCCTAGTAACCAGCAAGCCATTGGCCGAAAGGCCTTACATCATCTCCTGAACCAAGACCAATGAACTGGATTTTGAAAGAACTCCATCAATCATCTCCTAGTCTGGAGGCGGGACAGTGGGCGGTGATGGGAGGGGTCAGAGGAGTATAAAACACCGAACACAGACTGAGGCGTGCTCTTTGCTTGCAGCGGTTGTGGCCGTTTTGCCTGTGCAACACTTTGCTTGGGATTAGCCCAGGCAGAGCCCGGTGCTGGTGATTCTAGGCCTACTTGTTAAACTATTTTTGCTTGGGGCTAGCCCAAGCAAGACTCAGCACTGTGGGTCTTTGTTTTGGGTTATTAGCCTTTTTGGCTGCAAGTGTCTCCGATCGCTGCGGATCTGGGTGAGATTTTTCTAATTAAGGATTGGCAGTATTTAATAAATCAGTGTTTAAACTTCAAAGAGAGTGTGGCCTCATTCCTGACACTAACCATTCAGGAAAGGAGCACCTTAGGTCAGGAGGGTGACACACCTCTCTCTCCCACAGTAGAAGTTGCACCACCGTTCTCCCCATAATTGCAAAATATACAGTTCACTGATGCCTCAGCCAAGCGAGAAGGCAAAGTGTGGAAGTACTGGGTAGTCATGCTGCAGACAGATACTGAACAACAACTTGTCACCGAGAGCGAAGGTAGTGCCCAGGTCAGAGAACTAGTGGCTGTGCGGAGGGTTTTTAAACACAAATCTCTGTCCTCCTGTCCTGTCCTTCGCTGTCTTCAAGGGCTGTACCAAATGGCTCCCATTTTGGAAACAGAAGTGGGGGGAAGTAAATGGAATTCCAGTTTGGCAAAAGGAAAAGTGGCAGAATATCTTAACGTTTTCTAAAAAAGGTGGCTTTGCAGTAGTGTGGATAGCTGCCCACCAAACAGGGGATGACCCAGCTGGCAGATGCAACAACAAAGTAGATAATTGGCCAGACTTGCCACACTACATCAGGAGCAGTAGCTGACGACTGGGAACGCCTCCTAGAGTGGCAACATGCAAAGCGAAACCACATTGGGGCAAAAGATTTATGCCTAGAGGCACATGCCCGAGGTTGGCCTGTCACCAGGGAAAACTGCAGGATATGGATTTCAGCCTGTGAGGAATGTCGAGTCCAGCATGAAAAACATCCCCTAGAAGAGCCTCCACTGCATTTAGGAGGAGGATGAGGATTATGGGAGACTTGGCAGGTCAATTATATTGGACCTTTCAAGAGATCAGAAAAAAACCAATGTGTTATTAGGGGTGGAAATAATTTCGGGACTCACCCAAGCCAGGACTTTTGCCCGAGCCACAGGGAAAAACACTGTTAAGGCCCTGAGAGAATGGTTTGGGATTTTCCCCAAACTATCCAATCTGACAACAGTACCCACTTTGCAGCAAAAGTGGTACAGAAGTGGGCTACTGAGGAGGGAATTCAGTGGGTGTTTCACATACCCTACTATCCCCAGGCAAATGGGATGGCTGAGAGGACAAATGGACTACTAAAAGGTATCTAAAACCTCAAAAACTAGAATGGGCAAAACGATTAGGAGAAGCAGTGATGCTGTGAACAGATAAGGGGTGAATGGTTGCTCCAAGGTTAATGCTTTTTGTCTCCAAGTGCCCGCAACCCTGCCTGTTTGTACTAGCCCAGAACACTCCAGCAACCCATCCTTTTCTTCCGGACAGCCAGTGCTGACAGAACTCCCGACCATCAGAAAGGTACCATTAGTGCTTGATACCCCTTTGAACAAATACACCTACAGGGCAAGAGATGCCTATGGAAAAGAGCACAAAATTAACACTAGGTGGATTATTCCCTCATTTTGATGTTATAGTTACTTTCTCAGCTTCAGAAGGAGTAAGAACCTGTCTGCTATGCATAAAATGGGAAGTTGGCTTTCGCATCATCAAAACATTAAATACCTGAGTTAAAGTTGTTAAAGTTGTTAATTAATTGTTAAGTACCTAACAGAGTAAGAAGTTTACACATCTCTCACAGTTGTTTTCCTAATGTTATAATAAATGTGTAGCAGTTCCAGTTTATTATAAAGCATTGCAAATTAACATTTAAGTAAGCTGTGTTTCAGAGAGGGAAAACCCCCACAAGTGCCCAGAGACTATATTTAGCAATCAGCTGGAGACCTGTCACTGAACTCCATGGCAATGATGAATTTCAATGAGAAATTCTCCCACCAGAACTACAGATGACATCATCCCAAAACTATACCCCGAGCAGCAGACGAGCCATTGGTCAAAAGAACTTGCATCATGCTCTAACCAAGAGCCAATGATCCAGACTTTGAAGGGACTCAACTAATCACCTCCTACCTTGGAGGCTGGACAGTGGGCAGTGATAGGAGGGGCCAGAGGGGTATAAAACCTCCTGTCACCAGTCAGGAGCTGCTCTTTTACCTTGGATTAGCCTTGGTAAAGCCCAGTGCTGTGGTCATCAGGCCTGCTTTTTAAGAAACTTTGCTTGGGACTAGCCTAAGCAAAACCCGGCGCTGCGGATCTTTGTCCTGGGCTCATAGCCTTACTGGCTCCAGGAGTCTCCGATTGCTGCGTTCCCGGTTAAGTGGATTTTAATTGAGAATTTGAATTTTATTAAATATCAAGTTAATTTTTTTAAAATAAATTATATTTCTTTTGATTTAATCCAAGAGTTGCTTCATTTTTGACACCGTCTGTGTTGCAGGGCAAAGACATGGAGACACCAGGAGGTTTGGCTATGTTGATGTTTTTACCCTGCATAGTTCCACGTTTAGTCCACTCATTAGGGAAAATGAGTCCTCCCATGGTTGTGACGTCGACTGACAGTGTTAAATATGTAAGGTTGGTATGCCTGTCAGTAAATCAGCCAACTGAAGTTCAAGTTGTCTTTTCCTGCTTTTCCCCTCTGTGAGAGATGGGTGAGATTTTGCTGAAGCCAAAAGGTTACCAAGTTAAATAATGAAAGTCATTGGTTCTATGTGGTGGTGTTTTCAGTTTGGATCTGTTCTAGTAGGTTTGTTGGGTGTTGCTGTGAACGGGAAGAGGGGCAGGGTTGAAGACTTGACTGAGAGGGAGTGGGCTGACAGGGGGGTGACAGAAAAGTAGGCAGTTGGGAGAGAATGTTAAGTTCCTGAGTACCCAGCCAATGGGGAAGGGGACAGGGACCACCCCAGCAGGGAAAGGGTATAAAATGTAGCCATTTTGCTGAAGGGGGTGTGTGTGCTCAGCTCTTGGGGAGGGAAACACACACCCAACTCAGATGACTCATACCTAATAGTTTGTTTTTGTTTCAACAACTTTGTTCTCATTAAATTGTATCAAAAAGTTAGTTCATTTCTAACACCCCTATATCATTACCATGAGACAATCAGCATTGAGTCATAGGGTGGTGAGATGCTATATATGAACTTTGGCCTTTGCATATTCAAATCTCCCATCTGCAAGTTATCAAGTTATGAAGTTAATTAAAAATGTTTTTAGACAGTCATTGTTAATTTATTAAAGATGTTTTTAAACAGTTTATTGTTAAAAATTGTTGCGGTGGCTCAGCCCACTGGCAGGCCTGAGGGCATCCAGTGGGTTGATTTCCCCACCCACGACAGTGGCTCTGAGGGCGGCACCGAGGTTTGAGGGCTCGTCCCCCTGGGTATCACCCTTGGAGGCATCTCCTCCCACCATTCTAGCAAGTTGTTTGTTCCTCAGTTCTTGATTGGTTAGGTTGCTTTTGCATATTCATATTCTTCATTGCTTAGCTAATTAGGTTCTAGAAAGTTCATCTCAGTTGTAAACGCCATTGGCTTGTTTGTATAAGTTCCTCCCCCTGTTATTCCCCATTGGTTCCCTGTCATCCCTCATCAATTCCCCATTGGTTCTTCCCTTGGATCCACCCCTGATTTTCCCCAGTTTAAAAGCTGCTGTCAGACCCCTCTTTTTGCCTCTTCCCGTTGCTTCTCCCCCGTGCGAATAAAGCGAACACTGTTGCAACGAGAGGTCCTTCTCTCCTCCTTTGCCTCCATCAGTTGCATAGCAACAACTAGACTGCAGCCCACTCCTTAGAGAGCTGAGAGCAGAAGGTTCCCTAGAGAGCCAGCTCCAGCCTACTTCGCACCAAGTGGTTCCCTGACCGGGACACCGCAGCGAGTCGTCTCCCAGGCCTCCGGGCGGCCAGTGGTCAGCACGACAAAAAATCTAAGTGTTAAGAAACCCACAAGTTTGCTCCCTTGTTCTCCTCTTATTCCCTGGTTTCCCTCATTTCCAACTCCCAGAATTGTTAAAAGTCTTACACTTTTCTATGTACCCTGTTTTTACACACTTCTATGTACCCTGTTCCATGTTCATTTATATCTGTATCTGTGAGTTGTGCTCATAATCAGGTTTAATGTTGTTAACAGATGTTCAACTCCTAAGGACTTTCAGATAAGTTTTAAAGCAAACATGCCCTCATAACTGTCAACCTGCTATTTTTAGTTCCTAACTGCCACCCTGCAACTGAGCTCCATGGTAACCTAGAATTTTAATGAGGACTTTTCCCGCCTTTACAATTGAGTGACATCACCAGTAGCTGTCCCCTAGCAGCAAGAGAGCCACTGGCAGATGAATATTACCTCACCTCAGAACAACACCAATGAACTGGGACCATGGGGGCTGGACAATGGGTGGTCAGGGGCGGAACCAGAACCTTGTAAAAGGCTCGGTCACCAAAGAGGAGGGGCCAGTCGCCTCAGATCAGCTGCAGGTGAAGCCCGGCGCTGGGTCTCAGGTCTCTGTCTCTTTCCAGAGATATTCATAGTATTTCAGACTCCAGGTTAGCTGGTGTCACCCCAGCGCTGTGGGTTCCTCACTCTGGGCACAAGCCGGTTCAGCACAAGTGGTTTCCAATCACTGTGGACCCCAAATTTATTTTTTAATTATTTTGATCCCAGATTAGTTTCTTTCCTTTTCTGTTTTTAATAAACAGTTTTAATTTTTTTAAGAACTGAGAGTTGCTTTATTTCTGACATGAGAGAAGCCTATTTAGTTTTGATTTGTCTCAATTGTGGTTGTCAGAGGCATGTGGAGGGAGGGAGTGCACACCTGCTGCTTCCAGGAGACAGCCAGGAGTGGGGGGAAGCCCTGTCTCTGGGGAGACTTCATCTGGCAACACCTCCAACACCTCACATGAGGTGATCAGTAGAAGACACTGTGGAGAGGCTTCTCCAATCAGATGGTGAAAGGTCTCCACCAATGGATGGCAGAGGAAGGCTGGACTGGACCAATGGTCTCCTGTCAGCAGCCAGACTTTGGGAGGGGCCAGGGGGTATAAAAACTAACTGTGTCATGTGCTTGGCTGCTCCCTGGGGCTCGCTGCTGCTCACTGCTATTTGTTGGCTCACTCACTCCCTCTTTTACACTGGCCCCAGCCTGCCTTTTCACTCTGGTGCCCTTGCTGGCTCTTGCTCGCCCTTGTGCCTGTCCTGCCTCCCTGTATCCTTGACTGCCACCCTGCTGCTTCGCCCCCACATCCCTGCCTGCTGATCCAGCCTACCCTGCTGCCCCGATCCAGCCCATCACTGTGATCCTTGCCGCAACCCTGTCCAGGGTCCTGGACCTCCAGTCTGAGCACTCATGGCTGTTATAAACAGGAGTTACGAAGTTAGCTTTTGTAACTGGCCTTATGAGAGCTTACATAATTAAGCTCATTAGAATATGTAAATTATGTAAATAAGTTAGTGTTAATTGTTCAAGTTGTTATATGTTCTCTTTATATGAGGTGAGCAGTTAATTGCTCCAGTTACATTCAATGAGTACTAGTTAAATTAGATTGCATGTTACAATGTTCTGGCTATTGTCATAATGTTCCCTTCTTTGTAACCCCCCTTTTGTAATAAAAACATCAGTCACCTTGGCAGGTTAATGATTTATTCATAACTCAAAACACCAACTGAAGGTGGGAGCCCAAGGTAAGCCCGAGCTCCCAATGTACAAGCCAGAAGAAAACAGCGCTCGTGAGATGCTGGGTGCTCCCCTCCCACGAGAGGAGGACCTGGGTAAAGCACCAAAAGAGGTCTTATAGTCCCTTCTTGGTCGGGATTGGTCCATTTTTAAATCCGCTCCCTCACTGGCTTGTCTAGGGGTCTTTTCACTGGCTCATTCCAACAGAGTGTTCCTGACCAATCATTCTCTCAACTCTTCGACTCATTGGTCCACTTGTTTCACCAATCCGCACTCGTGATTATGTCATCTCACCTGTGGAAGAGTTCTAGAAATTTCTTATTACAACACCCCATAGGCTGTCACCATCTTGTGATTACATAGGAGTATTACACCCGTACATCTCGTGTGCGCTTAAATTAACTCTGCCTTATGACTAATCAACTTCAGAACTTAGCCCCAACATAACCGACCAATTAATTAACAATAAGTTATTAACTGTATTTATATATAACTTATTGTTATATCTGTTATATATGGACTGAACAGGTTGGCTTTTTGCATGGCTAGAAACTGAGAAAGGCCCATCGGGTGACCAGGACCAAGTTATTAATTAAGTTATGTTAATCAGTTAGTTGTACTATGTTAATTGTTAAATGGTTCTACAACAGTTCAAAGTTAATGTTATTGTAATTGTTTTAAGCATGTTTTCATCACTGTTTAAGTAATTATAAGACAATTGCCAAAGTTTCATAAAAATCCAAGTTTCCCCAAGTTAAGTCTAAGGCAGCCTTGGCAGCAGGCACCAACGGCCGTTTTCTAAATTTAGCCACCCCTGTCACCCAGCTCCATGGCAACCTGGAATATTAATGAGGCYTCTTCCCGCCTTTGGACAGGCATGACATCAGCCTGTCTGTCCACCCCTAGAGACACGAGCCGATTGGCGGGAAGGAATTACCTCACGCCACAGCCACACCAATCGCTGTGGGCCATGGAGGAGGGACAGGGGCGGTTCAGGGTGGAGCTAGCTCCCTTTTTAAGGGACAGCATGCTCCCTATCCCTCACTCTTGCCACCGAATAGCGGTCGGTACAGCCCGGTGCCAAGGCACGGCCTCGACTTTTCCCCAACTGCTCTAGCAATTGCTTTCGGATCTTTGCCAACTAAGATCCACCTTGGCACCACACGGACTCCTGCCCAGGGCAGTCGTGCAGCTGCTGAGGTTTCTGATCCCTGCACCCGGGATTTCCTTTTAATCACGTTTCTTTACTTTTTGAGTTTTCTCGGACAACTCTTATTGGCTTCCAATAAACACCTTAAAGGGACAACGAGAGTGAGAATTGTCTTTTCATGACAATATCCGTAACTAGCATACAACTGCCAATAGGTCTATAACACTTCCTTTTTTTTTATTGTTATAATGCCCTTGTTACAGGAGACAGAAGCTTCCATTATCATAATTAACTAATGATGTTTAATTACTATAGTTTATAAATACAGGATGGACAAAATGGCCGACTAGGGTGACTTTCTGGAGCCTTCTCAGGGGCTGGTGTGCAAGTGCCAGTCAAAACTACCAGTACTTGTCACTCGGGTCAGGGCCCCTCCCTGGTGAAACAATTGAGCATGCCCCAAGTGGGTGGGAACGCCCTTGTGAGCAGGCATGGGGGAAGGGCCAGACTAACCTGGCCTCTAATTGGACCAATGTATCCAGCTACCCTGATTGACATATAGAGGATATAAAAGGCCTTGAATAAGCCCCGAGGGGTATGCCTCTGGCTAACCATCATAGCCAAGCACCCAGCGCTGTTGTCCTTTGTTCTGTAGGTGGACAGATTGCCGCTTGGGGTCTCTAATTGTCAATCATTAATTTTTGTCAATAAAACTCTTTCATTTTTAAATTGGCTCATTGTTTTTCACACGTCCCTTTGACCATTACTGCAGGAGCTGTGCCTGTGAAGCTGTGGCTCTCCAAGAGCTGTGCAGGCTCATTTAGTAGGCAGCTAGCACACCCCTCCCCCTGTGTAGATGGTGATGGCACTCCCTGATACACTGGTGATAATGCCCTCTTTTCCTCTCTGTCTCCCTTCTCTGTCTCTCTCATTCTTCTCTCCCCCCCCCATTCCTTTTCCATTTTCCTTCCTTCTTTTCTGTCTTTTCTGCCCTTTTTCATTTGGGTGTTAGAGATGAATTATTGAGAGTTGGCTTTCGCCGTACGTTGTATGGGTTATGAATTATAAGTTACAATATTGGTTACTGGTGGTTGGGGTGGTCTGGTTCTAAGGTTGGTTTTTACAGGGGCTGTACGATCTGTATGTTGTAATATCAGTTCTGTGAGGTTTGCAAAAGGACGGGCTGTTGCCAGCCAGACTTCGAAGGCACCACCATAAAAGGAATAGGACTCCAACCAATAAGGACACTGAAGGCCACAGCAACAGAAAAGTGCAGGCTCCCAGAAGATTGACAAGGGGGCGAGACTGTGCAAAACCATAAATAAATATGCATCAAGCTGATGCAATCACAAGGGTATAAAAGGCAGAGTCGCCATTTTGTGGGCAAGCCCCAGGCACCCAGCCACGCTCCGAGTGCTGTCCCCTTTTGCTTTGCCATTTTTATTGAATTATTAATAGATTTTAATAACTCATTTCCATATCGGATCTGGGTCGATTATAATATGAGTAACGCCTTTTTGGTTTTGTTAACCAATAAACGGATACAATGTTTGCCTCATGTGGCTTAGTTTTGTTCCTGACTATCTAATTCTAAAAAGAACTCTTTGCAGTTTCCCTCAGTGGAATGCCACACTGTGAGAACGCTCTCACGTAGGAATAGTACCAAAGAAAGGCATATGCAGTTGGCTTTTTCTTCTACAGCCATCATACAGGGCTTTTAGAAGGGATTTCTGGGGAGCAAGACCAGAGTGCCTCTGCATTCCTATTCACAGTGCTGTCCCCCAAAATACTTCCACCCGTCTCTATTATGCTCCTTCCAGGCCCGTGCAGAGTGAGTAAATTCAACAGAGGCAAGGTCCAAGAATTCACAGGCCACAGGAGTACATTGGAGAGCACTGGCAGAGGGGCAGGGCCCAGTGGTGATGTGAGTTCACAGACTCCACTTTTTATGAGGTCAAAGAGCCCCGTTTGATGTGAGGTTCCAAAGCCCCACTGTGCTCTTCAGTGCTCACTCTGGGCAACAGTGCAGCAGCTGCAGCTGCAGCAGCAACAGAATGTTGCGAGCAGGAGGGGTCATGGTCCTCACTCACTGCCTCCTGCTCCTCTTTCTCTTGGCCCTGCAAGCCCAGGATGCCCACAGTGCTCCAATACATGGCCAGGGAGCAGGTAGGCACACAGGGGCCACCATCCAGCCCCAGGTGGCGACAGTGGGGCCAGGGCTAGGGCTGGGTGAGCCAGGAAGCCACCATGGTGCGGCCAGTGGGGCAGGCACACCAGGGGAGGTGTGAGGGGCTGCAACTGCCTCAGGGTGTGGCATGGAGAGAGGGTCCTAAGGAGCAGAGAGATGGGGGGTGGCAGTTCAGGGCCAGAAGCTCGGCACTGAGTGGTTGGTTATCCATCACTCAGCACTGGTTATCCATCACCCGGCACTGGGTATCCATCACCYAGCACTGGTTATCCAACTTCCTGGCCAGGCTCCAGGGCTGACCTGCTTCAGGTCGTGTGGGCACGCCATGGCTTTTTACTTCCTGTGAGAGCTGCCAGCTCAGTGTCCCAAGGGCAGCCAGAACCTCCTGCAGCTGTGAGAATACAGACCTGCCAGTGCATGTCCTGTCAGTACCTTCCACATCCAGGTCTTGAGGTGTGACCATGAGAGCAGTGCATGTGATGGGAACTTCTTGTGGGTGTTTGATTGTAGTTGTGGACAGCGAGAGTGCTATTCCAGCTCCTCAAGGAGATTCCATGCTGATTCTGAGCTGGTATGTCATATGTGAGTAATTAATGTGTACTGACTTCATACACTCCTTTTCCCTGTGTTATGCATGGGAGATGTACCTTCATAGGTTAACATCCTTTTGTAAATCTAACATAGGGAAGGATTATGACAAGTTCCTTGAAGAACTCCCTGGAGGATTCCCTGAAGTTCCACAGGATTACCTGACAGCCTTGGATGAAGCCCCATCTGGTTAGTATATCCCACTCTGTTAACCTGGGACCTGGGAAGCTGAGCTTTTGGTTCCTGTAGGGATTTGTTGTATTCGACGCAGGCAGAAGGGCTCAGTCAGAGCCTTGCTGCAGRGACACTCCATTTCACACCTCCTGGGGTGAGCCACAGAGATGGTCCAGCTCAGCTCTTGCTCCCAGTTTTGCCTCCTGATGATTGCCAGGGACAACTCCTGCTGCTGCTTCAGCTGTACCATTACTGGCCAGAGCTGCTGTGTGCAGACATTGGCATCCAGATGTTGGGAACAGGCCTGTGCTGAATTTGTGTTCACCTCACACTCAGCACAGCATCGAGGCAGCAATGATACCCATGAAATCTTCGCTGCCCCTGCACGACCTTAGCATGAGGAGTGGGTTGAAGCTGGACCCCAAGCGTGAGTGTGAACCTGAAGGGATTCTTTGTGTGGGTCATTTTGTTGATTCAGTCTTGGGTGGCTTGGGTCTGCACTTCTTGTTGCAGTGCAGAAAATTTGGCTGTGGTTTCCTCTTGTCTTTGGGGACAGAAGAGTCCTCATTGCCACTTGTCAGAATGCCCCGGCCATGTTACCGTGCTCCTGATATGGGACAGTGGCTTCTATTTAAAATGTCCCATGTTCTTTCTTAAGAGACAGATCATAAGATTGTGCAGAAGGAGATCTTTCCCATGGGAGAAAGTGACAGCGTGCCAGGCTCAGACGAAGAAGAGGCAATACAAGACACCAGAACACCTTCTCAGCCTAAGGGACATTCAGGAAGTGAGTGCTTGGGAGATACTTGCTTAGAGAAATAGGAACATTTCTGCTGTATCGCTGCAGTGCTCTCCATGGATGACTTGCAGGTGCCCAGCACACAGCCCTGGCCTGCAGCCTAGAGGAGCAGATGGGGACAGTGCTGGTGCAGCTGCTCCCTGGCACATACTGGGCTCTTCTCCATGAGAACTTTATGGGATCCGTCTTGTTCCCTGGTGCTAAGACACCAGAGCCAGAGGAACTGATCTCTGAAGACAATAATCCTTGGGCATCTGAAGCACACTGTGAGATTATCCCTAGTGCAGAGCACAAACACTGTCCCTTGCGTTGTCTTTTCTTCTGCTAGGATCAGCTGCTGGACAAAAAGCTGAGACTGATGGACACTGTGAGCTGAACAAGAATTGTATCCTAGGGACTGCAGCAGCCTTGGCTGTGCTGCTGCTTGGCGTACGGATTGGTATCATAATCCTGCCACATCGGCTGAGGAGAGACACGTGAGTTGGCTTTTCCTTTGAGTTATTTATTCTTGCTGTGGGCATCAAGTATTTCCACCATGCTGCAGTGTCAAGGCAGCTGTGGAAACCTCTTAACTGAAATCTTTTAACTATGCCCTTAATTCATATTTGTGAGGAGTCTTCTCTAATTTCTGCAGCAGAGCTCACCCAGCTGCACAAGTACCTAGGCGCAGACCCCTCACCTCACCCCATCGCTCCCATGGCTGACAGTGCCTCTTCACGGGACCACTGGATTTCCCTGGACTCACATCAGCCCACACCATCCTAGTGTCCCTGCTACCAGTACCAGCAGAGATATTTTACGTTACTAGAACGTAACTAGAATGTTACTAGAAGATGATAATTATTTAAGTGATAATATAAGTAAATATATTTCCAAAACTAATGAGTTCTTGCCTGTTGCAGCTGTTCCTATTGGGGTAGAATGCACAGAGCTGGGAGGAGGGCTGGAACTGTGAGAGGAGCTGTGAGAGACCTGCACTGCAGCGTGGGATTCGTTTGTGCCAGCCTCAGCCTGCTTTCCTAGCAGTGGCCATCAACAAGGCTTTCCTGCACCAGAATGGGGACATACTGGTCAAAAGTGAGGTGCAAAAACTTCTCTACAAGCTCATTTGTGATGCTGCCCTGAATCAGGATGGTCTGGGCAGAGCGGGACAGATGTTCTGGGAAGGATGGCTGCCCAGCGCTGACCACATCAAGGAGAGCTGACATGGTGACTTAGGCCATGGAGGATCTGGCAGGTGCTCCCCAGAGAACTCATCAATGAGTAGAAAGCTGGAGTGGGGTTGGGTGGAATACAGAGGGGAAGGAATGTGGTATTAGTCACAGGACTGGTATTAAAAATTAAGCAAATAACAGAGACAACAATTATAATAAAAATGAGTGGTTTTCCACTTGTGATGGGAAAGAAGCCATAAGTGGAGCAGAGCACAGGAAGAGCGCTGTGGTGTTTCGCTTTTGTGAGTGGAGCGGTGGCAGGTTCTGTGTGACTTCTTAATTTTGTTTGGCGGTTTGATTTAATTTTTGGTTTGGGGGGTAAAGATTGAGACAAAATACACCTAAGAGCTGGAATGTAAGATTGTGAAGAAAGAGGCCTTCCAGGTAGGAACAAGTGACAGAGTACCAGTCTCAGATGAAGAAAGCGAGGCACCGCAAGAAACCAGCATGCCAGGGAATTGCTGTCCTGGGCTCACAAGTCAGTTTCACTGTGGTCCTGCAGGCTTTTCACTGTGCCCACTCCAGCTCGGCCATCAGCAGGCAAAGCTGGAGGTGTGAGTGCAGCAAAGCTGTTGTCCAAGAGACTCGGCGCAGCTCTCTGAGGCTGGTGCTTGTGGTGTGTGGGGAGGATATTGCCAGCAGCAATTGCCAGAGAGATCTTGAAGGCGCAAGATTTGGAGGGGGTTCTTATACTTTTGGCTCAGGTGGTAAAGACTGTCCCCAGGCAGTGCTATTCCCTTGGAAGTGGTGAAGAAGAACCACTGAGCTGCTCGCCCATGTCCCTCTCCTCTCCACAGTCAGCTCCAGCTCCAGCCTTGAGCTGTCTCTCACAGGCCTCTCAGCAGCCTCTGACATTTCCACCTCCTGGGAGGGCAGCCGAAGGCTCTTTTCAGAAGACAGCTTTGCCTCAACCCTTGAGTCAAGCCCCACAAATTCTTCGCACAGAGACACCTGCAGCCCTGCAGATGCCCATGTGAACTGAGAGCTGTGGGACACATGCAGGGTCATGCCCCGCACTGCCATTTCTGAAATGCCTCGGCTGCTTCTAAAGGAAGCTGACATGCCTCCATGCCACTGCAGCAGGAAAACACCCCTGGATTCAAAGGCGTGCAGCAAAAACCGCCCCTGGGTTTCTCTTTCTCCTGATTTTGTGTGCTGCTCTGCCCAGCTGCCAGGCCCTTGGTTTCTGGCTATATCCCTGTTCTTTCCCACTCCCTATCTGGTTTGCTGCCCATCCAAAGCTTCTTCAGCAGTCTCCATCCTGCCCCCAGCCCTGATTTTCTTGCTCCCTCCTGCTCATTCTGCTTCTCGTCCTCTTTCCCTGCTGCCTCTTCCTGCACTTCTGGTCCCGTTCCTTGCCCCGCTTTTGCTCTCGCTGTCTCCCTGGTCTGCTTCCTGTCCCTATGTCTTCGGTCTTTACTTCCCGGCTCCGCTCCCTGCGCCACGCTCAGCCCACACTCCCAGGCGAACTGCGCCGGCAGCCGTTCTCTGCAGCCGGGACTCTGCAGGCGGGAGCTCTGTTGCAACGGCACGACCTGCATCTCGGGGCCGGGACAGGCGCCTCGGCCCGCGGGCTGCGGCGGGGCAGCTTCGACCCGCGGGAGCAGCCGGAGCTGCGGCCCGGGAAGCGCGGCCGGCACAGCCCCACAGCGCCGTGCCCGCCCCTCACGGCCCCGTGCGAAATGGCGGCAGCGCGGGGCAGGAGCCCGCGGGCTGCGGGCAGCGCCGCCTCCCTGCCGTGCCCATGCGGCAAAGCGGCTTCAGGAGCACCACAGGTGGTCTGGGACCACTGGTCCCGGAGCTGGTGACGAGCCGGCGAGCAGCACAATGCCGCGGAGTGGATTAAGGGAGAGACTAGGTGTATAGCGAGTTCAGGAACAAAGAAAGGTAGTGTTCATCGGTGCCTCCCCTCGCGGAGGAATGGAGGGCCCGAGATGCCGCCCAGACCCAACGCCGAGGCAACCGGGCAGCCTGCCTGGGTTCTGGGTAGGGGATGTCACCAAGAGACCCTCCAGCCCAGTACGGCCCTCTGCTCATTCTGCACTTCAGCCTTCAAGGTGGGCAGCGATCTGTGCTTGATTCCAAAAGATGGCATTGGCCGAGTTTATGCAGCTTATCACCTGGACACTGCTTCTGAGCCTTGGAGACACCCCAGAGGTGGAAAGTTGTCAGTGCCTGTCTGCCTGCAGCTATAAACACCCGGGGTTTATTGGTGCTTCCTGGGCAATTGTTACCAAAAGTGTTCTGTAAGGCCTTCCAAGAGATTCTGAGCCTTGGGGGCCCTGCACGCATAAGTCATGAATATTTCCTTCCCAGAAGAGCTGCTCAGCTGAAAAGCCACCTGTGTTAACTCCTACCTGTGGGAACCTACGCCTTTGTGTGTGTCTCACAGCAGTACCTCATGGTGTCTGAGGACAAACAAGAGGGAGCTCAGGGCCTCTGGAGGACTGCTTGGGGGATCTGGAGCACACAGAGCATTTTCTTCTGCCCCTTGCAGTGAACCACCGGGGCAGACACAGGAAAATGTTACAGGCGACCTTGGCTCTGAGGCTGGTGTTCCCGGCAGAACTGTGGGGGTTTGACCGTGGGTCGCTCTACAGGACACCAGGCCTGGTGGCAGCTCAYGGGCTACACCTGCCTCAAAGGGGAAAAGGATCTTTTCTCAGATGTTAGCAGAGCTTCTACAGAGAGTTTTAATCAGGGATGAAATTGGAAGGGGAATAAATCAGGCTCATTTGGGAGAAGCCTGAGTGCTGCACACCCATGTTAGAGAGATAGTAGAGGAGGGAAGAAGTGCTGTGTTCAAAGGTCATGAAACTGTACCAAAACTACTGGAAAAAGCAGGTTTCTTACCAGAATGCTGCTGGACAAAAATAGTACCAAAGACAGGCATATGCAGTTGGCTTTTTTTATGCAGCCTTCACACGAGGCTTTTAGAAGGGATTTCTGGAGAGCAAGGCCAGAGTGCCCCTGCATTCCTATTCACAGTGCTGTCCCCCAAAATACTTCCACCCGTCTCTATTATGCTCCTTCCAGGCCCGTGCAGAGTGAGTAAATTCAACAGAGGCAAGGTCCAAGAATTCACAGGCCACAGGAGTACATTGGGGAGCACTGGCAGAGGGGCAGGGCCCAGTGGTGATGTGAGTTCACAGACTCCACTTTTTATGAGGTCAAAGAGTCCCGTTTGATGTAAGGTTCCAAAGCCCCACTGTGCTCTTCAGTGCTCACTCTGGGCAACAGTGCAGCAGCTGCAGCTGCAGCAGCAGGAGCAGCAGAATGTTGCGAGCAGGAGGGGTCATGGTCCTCACTCACTGCCTCCTGCTCCTCTTTCTCTTGGCCCTGCAAGCCCAGGATGCCCACAGTGCTCCAATACATGGCCAGGGAGCAGGTAGGCACACAGGGGCCACCATCCAGCCCCAGGTGGCGACAGTGGGGCCAGGGCTAGGGCTGGGTGAGCCAGGAAGCCACCATGGTGCGGCCAGTGGGGCAGGCACACCAGGGGAGGTGTGAGGGGCTGCAGCTGCTTCAGGGTGCGGTGTGGAGAGAGGGTCCTAAGGAGCAGGGAGATGGGGGGTGGCAGTTCAGGGCCAGAAGCTCGGCACTGAGTGGTTGGTTATCCATCACTCAGCACTGGTTATCCATCACCCGGCACTGGGTATCCATCACCCAGCACTGGTTATCCAACTTCCTGGCCAGGCTCCAGGGCTGACCTGCTTCAGGTCGTGTGGGCACGCCATGGCTTTTTACTTCCTGTGAGAGCTGCCAGCTCAGTGTCCCAAGGGCAGCCAGAACCTCCTGCAGCTGTGAGAATACAGACCTGCCAGTGTGTGTCCTGTCAGTACCTTCCACATCCAGGTCTTGAGGTGTGACCATGAGAGCAGTGCATGTGATGGGAACTTCTTGTGGGTGTTTGATTGTAGTTGTGGACAGAGAGGGTCCTCCTCCAGCTGCTCAAGGAGATTCCATGCTGATTCCGAGCTGGTATCTCAAACGTGAGTAGTCAGAGTGTATTTGAGTTCACTGAATAAGCACTTCTTTTTCTTGTGCTGTTCATGGGAAATGTACCTTCATAGGTTAACATCCTTTTATAAATCTAACATAGGGAAGGATTCCCAGAAGATACCTGTGGTTCCGAAGGGGCTCCTAAGAGCACTGGTGAAAACTGCATCTGGTTAGTATATCCCACTCTGTTAACCTGGGACCTGGGAAGCTGAGCTTTTGGTTCCTGTAGGGATTTGTTGTATTCGACGCAGGCAGAAGGGCTCAGTCAGAGCCTTGCTGCAGRGACACTCCATTTCACACCTCCTGGGGTGAGCCACAGAGATGGTCCAGCTCAGCTCTTGCTCCCAGTTTTKCCTCCTGATGATTGCCAGGGACAACTCCTGCTGCTGCTTCAGCTGTACCATTACTGGCCAGAGCTGCTGTGTGCAGACATTGGCATCCAGATGTTGGGAACAGGCCTGTGCTGAATTTGTGTTCGCCTCACACTCAGCACAGCATCGAGGCAGCAATGATACCCATGAAATCTTCGCTGCCCCTGCAGGACCTCAGCGCCAGCTGTGGGTTGAAGCTGGACCACCAGCATGAGGCTTTAGTTGAAGGGATTGTTTGTGTGGGTCATTTTGTTGATTCAGTCTTGGGTGGCTTGGGTCTGCACTTCTTGTTGCAGTGCAGAAAATTTGGCTGTGGTTTCCTCTTGTCTTTGGGGACAGAAGAGTCCTCATTGCCACTTGTCAGAATGCCCCGGCCGTTACTGTGCTCCTGATATGGGACAGTGGCTTCTATTTAAAATGTCCCATGTTCTTTCTTAAGAGACAGATCATAAGATTGTGCAGAAGGAGATCTTTCCCATGGGAGAAAGTGACAGCGTGCCAGGCTCAGACGAAGAAGAGGCAATACAAGACACCAGAACACCTTCTCAGCCTAAGGGACATTCAGGAAGTGAGTGCTTGGGAGATACTTGCTTAGAGAAATAGGAGCTTTTCTGCTGTATCGCTGCAGTGCTCTCCATGGATGACTTGCAGGTGCCCAGCACACAGCCCTGGCCTGCAGCCCAGAGGAGCAGATGGGGACAGTGCTGGTGCAGCTGCTCCCTGGCACATACTGGGCTCTTCTCCATGAGAACTTTATGGGATCCGTCTTGTTCCCTGGTGCTAAGACACCAGAGCCAGAGGAACTGATCTCTGAAGACAATAATCCTTGGGCATCTGAAGCACACTGTGAGATTATCCCTAGTGCAGAGCACAAACATTGTCCCTTGCGTTCTTTTCTCCTGCCAGGGTCAGCTGCTGGGCAAAAAGCCAAAACTGCTGGACAGTGGAAGCTCAGCAAGAACTACATCCTAGTGTCTGTAGCAGTCTCGGCTGTGCTGCTGCTTGCAGCAGTGGTTGGTTATATAGTCATGTATCATCTGCTGAAGAGAGACACGTGAGTTGGCTTTTCCCTTGAGTTATTTATTGCTGCYATTGGCAATGAAGTGTTTGCACTGTGGTGGAGTGCCAGGACAACTCCTGGCAACGCTCTGTGGAAACCCTCGCCGTGCAGTACTTTAACTGTGCTTTTATCTCATACCTGAGGAGTCTTCTCGGAAATCTGTTTCTGCAGGAGGACTCAGGGAGACAAAGAAGTATCAGCAGAATCCAGTACTTACTCTTTTTTGGACAGCAAAGATTAGAGTGAAAACAAAGGCAAAGCAGAGTGAGGAGAATGCCCAGGAGGGATCGGGAGAGCCCAAGCCAACAATTTCAGCAACAGCTGCCACCTGTCACCAGAGATCTTTGTGGCAGAGCTCACCCAGATGTACAAGACCATGTGCACAGACCCCTCACCTCTGCCTGCCTGTCTCAGCTGCCATTTGTCTGACAGTGCCTTTTCACAGGTGTTCTAGGTGACCTAGGTATTTTTCATACATATATTTTTATGTAACATTATATTTCCTATATGTCAATCCATGCAGTCTGTGTTACTATTTTTTAAAGACCCGACAACCTGCATAATGGAACTTGTGTATTTTGCCCTGAGTTCACAGAGGGGTGATGTGCTCGGTTCCTTGGAAAAGAGGGAATGGACACACGCAGGTGCTCTTTTGTTTCTGTCCGGGCTCTGGACGGGATTGCAGTCACAGGTCTCCAAGCAGCTACCCTAGAAGCTGCACTCTGTAAGAAGTTGCACTTTGTAATTAGAAAATCAAAATCCTCTGGTACCATTTAGATTGCCTTGATCATCTCAAATCTTCATTTCATTGATGTGTGAAAAGACAGAAAATATTTACATCTTTGCTATACTGGCAGAGCTAAAAAATAACTTCATGAGACCATGAGAGCTTACTTCCCTCTTCTGGAAATGCTCTGATCCCTGATTCAAAAACCCTTTCGTTATTTCAAGAATTTCACAGTCTTGGAGGTTTCTTTCTGAGAATAGTGTTCTTGCAAATCTTTTCTGATTGCTGACAATGGAAGGAGGATGAATGAATTCAGTCCTTTCTGAACACTGGTTTATCTGTAAATACACCTAGAACATAAAAGCTGTTCTCCAGTATGATTCACAAGAGCCTTCTGCCATTCCTTTTCCTATCAGCATTCACAGAGGCAGCGGTCATTTGTTTTATTATATCACTTCCTTCTCTAATTTACATCTACTGTTCCTTTTTACACTGAATTCCTTTTCCTTCCAGAAATTCAGCTGTTCTTCTAGTTTTATTTCAGAATTTCTGAAAGCCTCCAGAGAGAGAAAGGGAACCTTTGAAGTTTGTGAAGCACAGGGAGATGGATGACCATTGCCTTCATCCTGCTGGCCACACTACTGCTGGCCCAGGCCAGGTGCCACTGCCCTTCTTGGCCACCTGGGCACACACACTGGCTCATGTTCAGCTGCTGTTGATCACCACGTCCAGGTCCTTTTCTGCTGGGCATCTTTCCAACTACTCTGCGTCCAGCCTGTGGTGCTGCCTGGGGTTGTTGTTACCCAAGGAGCTGGAATTTCACCTTTTTGAACCTCTTGCCACTGGTTGTGGCCCATTGATCCACCCTGTCTAGATCCCTCTGCAGAGCCTTCCTGTCCTCCAGCAGATCAACTCTCCCACCCAACTTGGTGTCATGCACAAACTGAAGGTGCACTCGATCCCCTTGTCCACATCATCAGTAAAGATATTAAACAAAACTGGATGCCTGGTACAGTGACTTTTGACATTCATGTAATGAGTTTCTCTACAGACCCAAAGACATAAAACAAGGAGGGTCCTCTTGAGAGGGCAGAAAGCCACCAGGCCTCTGGCCTGATATATGCAGGCATTTTCTTTCCCAGTAATAACGCTGCAGGGCATCTCCATGCCTAAAAGGTCAGAACAAAATAGCAGAATAACAAAACGCTAAACAAACAAACATCCTGCTGTAGGTAGGATATTCCTTTAGTTCTTCCTCACTCATGAGAAGGGTTGACTAATTTATTTTCTCCGTTCTGTCTTCCAGTTTATCTTATTTGTAATCCTCCCAAAACTGCAAACAATATTATTACAATTAGAATTAACATACTGCTTAAGATATCTGCCTGTGTGGGAAGAAAAAGTAATAAAAAGTCTTTTTGTCTTTATTTGTTTGGAATGATGTAAGTTTTACTCACAGCTAATTCAAAGCTCTATAATACTCATTGGTCTGCTGGAACATGCAACTTATGGCTTAAACCATAATCATTAATCAACATGAAATAGTAAGTATTCATCAAGTAGTTAAATCTCTTTTTGTGGCAAATTCTTCTGCTAGTCACATAAGAGCAAACATATTTGTGTTAAAAAATGCCAAATGTTCCCAGCATTGCTGCAGTCTCTGCCATTTTTATGTTTAGTAGAAGGCATACCAGTTTCAAACTGTATCAAGTTTCTTTTTAGTTAAAGTTCCTTATTTCCATACAAAAATAGTGCTTTTGATGCAGTTTTTAAAAATAGCTCACAGATTTTCTGGAAATGAGAATTAATTTCCTGAAAATTTATTAATTTCCTGTTTTTTACCTACGGACCAAACACTGAGACTGTCATTCTGGTATTCTTATGGGAGTTGATTCTGAACTAAGAGGCTTGAGCACGCATTGAAATACATCTGATTTGTTTGTCTTTTAAATTCTAAGAATTCAGTTGTTCCAAGAGAAGCACCACAGAAAAACATGTCTAGACCATCCAGTTTCTCTCCCAGCCTCCAGCTCATGTTGTCACTTTAGGTTTCAGCTTCAATTTTTATTATTTCCTATTAGCCCAGCAGGCTGTTGCATGACCCAGAAGCTCACAAACTCTTTTCAAGGGCAGTACACTCTTCAAAGTGTGTGAAAATTATGATAATCAAAAGAATGGGACCTAGAATTCATAAAAAGGCTATTCAGGTAGAACATTTCTAAATATATTTTCCAGTTATCAGACTTAAGTAAATCATATTTTCAGGTGATAGATTTTCCAGCTTCTTTTCACTGCCCATGATTTAGTGATGTAATAGGAAAAAGAGTCTTCGATTCTTCATAATAAAATGAAAGAAGCAGCAGTGAGAGTTTACGCATTCTGGTTTTGCAGACAAATGAAAGAAGCCACTGGGAGGGTAGGAAGTGACGGACAATCCCGAGACACAGGGAAGATCACTGTTTACCTAAAGCAACATCAGAAAGGGAGTGAGTAAATACAGAAAAATGTCTTAAAAGTTTTGTTTTACTGTGATGCTTGTATCACTGTGCAGAGTCATTCACTCTCATCCGATCCAAGCAGTGCCACTTAGTTTATCCACCTGTGTTTCTTACCTTATAGTTAAATAGTTAACTGCACTGGAGTAAGATCTATTTTCCTGCTTTTTGTTTGAACAGTACATTGCTCAAATTGCTCCCACTCCTCTGGCTGACGACAGTAGGTGCTGCAGAAATAAATAAAAAAAAAAATCTGGGTACAGAGAATTTGATAAAGAGTAACCATGATTCACCTACATAAAGAGATGATAGATGAGCTGGGCTTTAAAAATGTGCAGAAAGAGACGAGACAGCCACACAAAAAAGGACAAGGAGGAGAAATTATTAGTGTTAATAAATGCAAAGATATCATGACTGCTTCAGAACGTCTGAAAAACAAATTTTTGGGGGTCAGGAAAATATATTTCATGTCCAGTCATTGTAGGTGATATGTCTATCTGCTAGAGATGGTAGACTAACCCACCACAGCCATTCCAAAGACCTTATATAAATGACTGATACTGAAAAAACAGAGATGTGATGAACAGTCAGAGAAGGGAAAGAAGACTGGAAAGCATGGAACACCCAGGGAAGGTGCAACTTTGAGAAGTACAGGTAATGGAGGAAAGTGAGAAAAAGTCAGAACTGGAAAACAACCATGATATGGAGCATACGAGGTGTGCCTCTCTTCATTCTGGTCAAACCTCTTGCAAGCAGGGTTGGAAGTAAGGAAGAGGAGAATGACAGGTACTGACTGGAAGAGGTGTCCATGTGCAGATCGATAAAAATGCATTTGGTTCTTGAATCAAAGTAAGTAGAGTAAATAAACAAAGTAAATAGCAGACTTTGCCCCTGACATCGGTATTGATTGGTGTCTTTTTGACTGAAGATTATACTGCTAATTCATTTTTCTTTAATTATGAAACCAAGTTCTTCTAGCTTACCCTGGTCAGGGAGATTCTTCATTGTGCTGTAGATTGAGTTATGCCTGTAGCTGAATTACAGACTTGTAGCAGTTTGCTAAAGAGGGAAAATCACTGCACTAACCCCAAAGAAAGTAAGCAAAGGGTGTTTCTTCTCTATCCAGAGGGGAAGTGGTGAGCACAGTATTAGATGAATTGCAGTCCTCTGACGCTGTCTGAGCTGCCGGTCACTCGCAGCATTGGGTAAGTGGCCGTCCTGTGACCTGGATGGCAAAGGTCCTGCCGTGCAGGGCAAAGCTCTCGATTCCCAAGATGGTCTATGTGCAGAGGCAGAGATAAGAAGCAAGGGGGGGGCTTTCGGTATGGTATCCAAAGTGCTTTATTGTCCTCAGGGGAACCAGGGACCGAAGGCGTTGGGAAAGGGGGGGGTTGCGTGGCTTTTTAAAGGGGGGTGGGACAAGGGGTGGTGACAATCTCAGGGCCAATAGGGGAAGAGAAGGGGAGGAGTCATAGGTGGGGTGATATACAATCCACCAGGGGAGGGGAGAAATTCAAAGGGACCAATGAGGCATCGAGGGGAGAAGAACTTTCCAGAAAGGGGAGGAAAATGGGTGGTGTACGTAAAGGATTGACAACTGAAGCAGGGCGTATACAATGCTTAAAGGGGAGGGGAAACAACAAACTGATTGACAATATATTAAATTGGGACAAACCAAGTGCAGGGAAAAAGGGACACTGCAACATCTCCCCCGTTTTTTGTTTAAAAAGAAAAGCAAACTTAAACCCAATAAAACTTAAACTGGTGTACTTTGGGCATCATGCCACCATGGTGTCTCTCCATTAGCTGCAGCGGCGGCTACATGAGTGGTGCTCGCATCACTGGCATGCTTCAGCGAGAAGGTTCTCTCCATGGTTGTGAGCAAAAGTCCTTTGATGCACCCGAAAAGTAAAACGATAAGAAAAATGGTAACAAAAGTCCATAAAATAGTCTTTAAAACTGAAGACATCCATCCCGACAGTCCCCAATTTTTGAAGATGTTGTCTAGCCAGTCCTCTGATTCTATCTTGATGCTAGATACCATCTTCTTGATTCCTTGGATGGTGGCGTGAATGCTCTCACTGTGCGAAGACAGGTTGAAGCAACACATCCCCTCAAACTCTTGGCACCCATGGCCATGTGCTAGAAGCAAAAAGTCTATGGTGGCACGGTTGTGCAAGATGGCCCTCCTAGTTATTTCCTCGTCTTCGAGGAGGTCACTCAGTGTCATAAAAAGGACAACTCGCTCCTGTTGTCTTAACCAAAGATGTTTTATTGACAACAAAAGCGAAATAAAAAGAAACAGGATCCTTAAAATAAAGATGATAAAATCGGGGAACGTGGGGATTGGCCGTCTGAGCAACCGAACGGCAGCCCAAGACGGGGAGCTGAACGGCTCCGAGGCAAACCTCAGATAAGCTRAGATTTAGAAATAAAATTATAAGTGTCTCTGAAAGAGAYAGAGGCCAGGCTCCTCGGCACCGGGCTTCTCSACCRCTAATCGGCAAAAAGYGAGGCTCCACCCCGTGCAGGCCTTTTTATAGCGTCTTGGCTCCACCTCTAGGGGTTCTCATGATTGGTGGTATTYGGTGGTGAGGTCACCTTTCCCTGCCAATGGATGACAACGGCAGGAAAGTGCCTCATTAGTATGCTCGTTGTCATGGAGCCAAGTTGCAGGGGTGGCAGTTAGATGTTATTTTTAGAAACTATCAGTTTAGAAGCCCTGCTAAGTGAGCCTGGCCTTAGAACTTATATTTTAAATAAAACATAATTTATACAATTAAAAATAGGTTTTTATGATTAACAATAAACTAGAACATGTACAAACACTGTATTAAATGTGTTGAACTTTAAAAACATTTCTTTTAAACTTGGAATTCGGGTGAAACGTGCAGAACATTAAAAATTCTTAAAAAGTGGGGAAATGACCACTCCATGGGGATGCTGGGGGTCAGCTTGGTCTGGCTGGAGTGGTCAGGGAGAGAAGCCACTCCATAAGGATGCTCGGGGTCAGCTGGGCTTGGCTGGAGTGGCTTTTAACTTTAATATTTTAACTTTAACCTTTTGTAAAACTTAACTTTTATTAACTTCAACACTGATYAATTAATTAGTCACAGGTAAACAATTGAGATGCAAAAGCCAATTCTTGATTAGTGTATATGACAAATCCCCCCTTTTCTGTTTTGGGAGGAATTTTGGCTTTTGCATCAATTGTTTAGATGAATGTGGAGAGTTCTTCGGGGATTGTGTCTGGTGCTTGAAAGCTGGACAATAGTTTTCTTGCCACTTGTCTGTTCTTTCTGCCTTGCTTTGGGGATGCCAATTGCATGATTTTGGGTGCGCTTGGAGCTTGCTGGAGCTGTTGTTTTTGTAAGTCTTGAATTAAAGGCATAGCTTGCACCACTGATGTAATTAATTTTATAAAGCAAGGTATTAAACAAGGCAGGAAGATCAGGCCGGCTAGGGAGAACCCAATAATGATTAGGGCTTTCTTCCACCATTGTCCTGTAAGTAAATTTCTCCACCAATCTGGGGTGGTCATGGAATGCCAGGTTTGGACTGGGACATGKGCTAGTTTTCTGATATTTTGGGTTATTTTGGTGATTGCTTCACCATTGTCGTCTATATGGGGACAACAATCTGAAGTATTAAACTTCCCACAGACACCACCCTCTTCTGCTAAGAGATAGTCCAGCGCTAAACGATTTTGGTACACAGCAGCTCGTGTTTGTTTCTGTTGGGAGTTTAAAAGGTCAATGGCTAGAGCAGTTTCGTTGGTGATAATTTAAATCAGAGCCTGCAGGCGAATGATTCGATTGAGCATGTAAATGGGAGTCCTATACCCTCAACTTCCATCCTGGGCCCAGGTAGCTGGCCCGTAGGTTTCCAGGATCCTTTCAGGCGGCCACTCTTCATCYTTCCACTTTTGGGTTCCCCCTATGACGTGTCTCTTGGCTCTAGAAAGTTCATCATATAGGGGTACCCCCAAGTGGTTGCCAGCGTCCTCTGAAAGGAGAAAGAAGTTGGGCTGTATGGCTCCCAGCGTGCAGCTACCTTTCCAGTGCGTTGGTAGTTTGGAATAGGCCTTTGACCCACCGATCCAAAAGAGGTCTTTTGGAGCCTCCCAAAAGTCTTGTGAGNTTGGAGCCTCCCAAAAGTCTTGTGAGATGGTTGATGCAGAGGTCCAATATTTAGATAGTTGGGGCAGCGCGCTGTAGGGATTACCAGAGTCCCAGCATTGAAACAATTGCTCAGCGGGATGTTTAACGCAGTTTTTGTTTTTTAGTTTTTCGGGGGACCAGTACACATCTGGATCTTTGGGGAACCACCATTGTTTATGTCCGTCTGTGACCATGTATCGTTTGCACGTTGTTTCTCTGACTTCCTCTGTAAATCGGGGTCCTTTTCTCCAAATGCATTCTTCCCCGATAACCGTGTTCCCTAGCTGCCAAATGTCATTGTCTTTCCGGGTCGTTGGAGAGATTTCACTCAGTTTAAGGGATTCGAGGGGTCCAATACTGACCCCTCGCCAAGGCCAATTTTCTGAGGTTAATGTCCCTCCGCAGACCCAGCAATTTGTTAAATTTAGCTGCTGGCTAATCCGTTCTGCCAAATCAATAAACAAATTTTTGTCCGAATCAAGTGGATTAGCCTCTTTTTGTTTTTGTTTTTCTTCCACCACTATTTCTTGAATTAAATCCACATCATATGACTTTTGTTTGATCAGGTCTTCCTTTTTGGTGATATACTTGAAATTGAAGCACAGCCAATCGTCTTGGGAGGGGCATTCTCCCTTTGATTTTTGTAATGTTGTCTCAATGTTTTTGCATGCCCAATAGTGGTGGCCTTTTTCTGTGCACTTCTCCAAAGTTGTGATGTTGTAACAACTTGGATTCACGTAAGTGTGTGCACAGAAAAAGTGTCTGATTTGGAATGAGTTACCCCTTGTCTGGTAAACGGTTTTATAGCACTGATTGCATCGAGGGGTGTTAGCCTCGACGAGGGGTACCCAGAGGACTAGGAGGGTTAGTACACAGGTCAGGATGGTCTTCATGAAGCTCTCCGGGACTCTGATGTTGCTAGTCCAGGGCTTCCCATCCTTTGGTGACATCTCCTTTCGCTCACTAGCCTCTTTTCCCATTTTGAGTGCCTTTTTACCTGAACCAGACACGAGGTTTCCCATTTCTGCTTGGCCTTGGTCTGTAATTCTTTTAGATCTGTGTAAAATTTGGGGTCGAATTTCATGGTTATTGGAGAGGAATGTACGCTGTGGTGGGGGTCTGAGAGCCTGTGGGAGTCAAAGAAACAAGGTTAATGTTTAGTAACGGGTAACAATAACAATGCATATGTGAACTGGAAGTCAAACTTTAACAGTATCAACAACACGGTTGGCAACAATAACAACAAGAGTTTGGGGTAAGGAAAACAGCAACTTGGTACTTTTCTTTCAGGAGCGACTGGGGTTGTCTTCCACTAGCCTTAGTTGCTCAGGGTTTTCTTTGCTGTCCAGGTCTTCTGGAGGTGGTGTTACAGGGCCTTTGACCCTTCGCACATGCGTCCATCCTTTTTCCCCTGTCCTTACGGCAGTTTCGGTGGTGAGCTGCACTTGGAAGGGACCTTCCCAAGAGGGAGTTAATGATTTTTCTTTCCAAGACTTCACAAGGACCCAATCCCCGGGTTTGATGTTATGTATGTTAAAGTCCAAGGGTGGAGCTTGGGCTAGAAACCCCTTTTCTCTTAATTCTTTTAGGTTGTTTGCAATTATTTGCACATACTTCTGCACATTATAATTACCACACTCTTTTGTGTCTATTTCATACTGGCTTGCTAGGTATGGCAAACCATACATCATCTCATAAGGCGAGCAGTTAGTGTCTGCACGTGGCTGGGTCCGAATGCGCAGAAGGGCCAGTGGTAAGCACTTTACCCATGTCCATTTTGTTTCTACCATCAGTTTTGTGAGTGTGTTTTTGATTGTCTGATTCATTCTTTCCACTCTCCCAGAACTTTGGGGATGCCACGGAGTATGTAATTTCCAATCGATACCCACTTGTTGAGCCAATTGCTGAAGGACTTGTGAGGTAAAGTGGGTACCTCTGTCTGAGTCAATTCGGTGGATCATCCCATAACGAGGGATGATTTGTTCAAGGACCACCTTGCTCACGGTTTGGGCAGTGGCATTTACGGTTGGAAAAGCCTCAACCCAGTGGGTAAGGTGATCCACAATGACCAGTAAGTACTTCCACCGTTGAGCAGGGGGCATCTCGGTAAAATCAATTTGAACACTTTAGAATGGTCTGACAGCCAAATCAATTCCCCCACTCGTGACACTTTTCATTTGTTTTCTGTTCACTTTTTGACAAATTAAGCAATCTCTAGTAATTTGGTTTGCTATTTCATATATTCCTGGGCATCTGAAAGTTTTGAGAAAGTGGTCCACCAGGGCTTTTGATCCCCAATGGTACCTCTGGTGGATACTTTCGAGAATTTGGTGTGCCAATTGTTTGTTTAAAATTTGTCGGCCATCCAGAAGGCGCCACTTACCTTCCGGATCTTCTTTTCCTCCGATTGCTGACAGTTTTTGTCTTTCTTTCTCGGAGAAAATGGGCATGGGCAAAGCACCTTTACCATCGGCACCCTCAGCACCATTGGTTGCTGTTTTGACTTCTAGGACCACAGG